>SJYO01048061.1:59249254-59482197 GCA_006410555.1 Capra ibex | reverse complement strand
TGCGACCAGAGTCACGACCGGGTGGGCTCCGGAAACGAGAGGGACAGGGCACCCGGACGAGGGGTCCATAGACGGACGGAGTGTTGGGGAGTGGAGGAATGGTGGGAACGGAGTTACTCCGGACAGGGGTGGAGGACGAATGACAGTGGACGGGGTAGTGCCGTAAAGGGCAGAGGGAATTCGAAGAAGTGAAAGGGAAAAAAGGTCTCGTGTATAGTGAAGGGATTGTAAAACAACAAGTCAGTGAGTCAGTACAGGCTGAGAAACGCTGGGGTACCTGACGTCGTGCGGTCCGAAGGGACAGGAAGTGGTAGAGGGTCTCAAGCGAGGGATTGTATGATGCACGAAATAAGTGAACAATGGCCCGCAACAGACAGAGGAGAGTGATCCTACATTCGAGGGGCTCCCGTCCCTAGAAACAAAAGAAGTGACTAGTCGGGCGGGGATCTTGGTAATGGTACCATCCATTACGACACATAAATGACTTACCTCCTCAAGGAAGGTCTCGAGGGTCGGTCACACCAAAGATCCAGGAGAAGGTGTCAGAACCGACGGACGACGGCGCGACAATCCCACAGTTCTCGACGCCGAACTCGAACTCCGGTGGAGGGGCGTGACGCACCTTCAGACTCTTGTGAATTGGGATCGCCGAGACCTCGTGGTAGAGGTTTTTTCCCGTCCCGTAAGAAAACGAAAGATTGACCCCGGAGTGTAAAAGAGGTCGAGGAGGGTCATTCAAAAATAACCCGACGACCGGTAAAGGATAATTGGCACAGGAGAAGTTTGGTACCTGTGTTTACAACTTGGTCTCTCGCGACTTCTGGCCCGGGACTCTGGCGGGGGAGACGAGACACTGAGAGGGAGAGTCGAGGAACTCCGGGGAGGAGGAACCGAGAGTCTTGGGGCGGGGAACTGAGAACTCCGGTGCGGGGACTGAGAACTCTGGGGCGGGGACTGAGAACTCCGGGGTGGGGGAGTTGAAAGATGACAAGGGGAAGAGAAACCGAGGGACTGTGAAGGCGGGAGGAGTTCCAGATGGGGGAAGAAATCCCTACCCACCTCGTCAGGACGGGAGGTACTGGACGAGAAGGTCCTTAGGTGTGTCGGACAGTCAAGAGGGTCTACGAAGGGTTGGTAGTGTCCTGTACAGGACCTTAAGACGGGTCGTGGTCATAGTTTTGGTGGTCCCGACATTCAAAAGTGGAGACGGAAAAGAGGAAAATGAATTTAGTCCTTTTACAAAAGGAGAAAAGTGTAAACTCCTAGATGAGACAGAAGAGATCCGAAGTGGCTAAACATCTTATGAAACTCAACGTAATATACATAATACATATGTATATATACATAATATATTATGTATACATACATAATATACAAACATTGTTTACACGGTATAACTTACATAAGTAGTATCGGCAGAACACGTCGTTTGCGATAAGAGACGTTAAATGACTACTGTGGTGACTCCGAGTCTCTTTCGTTTCCAGAATCAATTTCAGTCTGTTAATTATTTACCGGTTCGAGCCTGAACTTGGGCATAGAGGGCAGGGGTTCATACCACAAGAAAATGTTATGGCCGACGACACACCCGTCTTTCCGAACGCAACAAACCTTCCGCTCAAAAGTCGCGTGATCAGACATTTCTCAGACGGACGTTTCGTCCTCGGGGTCCAACCTAGGGACCCAGTCCTTCTAGGAGACCTCCTCCTTCACCGTTGGGTGAGGTCACAAGAACGGACCTCTTAGGGTACCTCTCTCTTCGGACCGCCCGACATCAGATACCCCACGGTTTCTCATTCTAAGGTGACTCGATTGCGAAAGTGAAAAGGAAGAGTTTCGGAGGAGGAGTCGACTTCAATTTATACGTACAAGAGGTACTAGGTCCTTCCTCTCCCTCCCTCCCCTTCTGACCGACAGTAAAAGACTCGTGAATGATACATGGGTCTTGTTTCATAAAAATTTGAAGTTCTAAGTGTTTTTAGACCATTTCATAATAATAGGACAAAAAGTTGTTTCTTTTGGTCTGGAATATCTCTAACCATTGACCGAATCCGGTACCAAGGATTCGTGGTCTAAACCCTAAGTCTGATGTAGGTGAGTCAAGGTTCAGATTTGGCGGGACATGGTCTCCCCTAATCGTTCTCTACAGTAGAAAGGTCAGAAAGGTGAGTTCAGGAATCGCCAAGGAAGTTTATAAGACTCTTGTTTCTTTGATAAATTTTCTTGTTTCTTTATTAGACATCTCAAAGATTAACGATTTTCCTTTAAGTAAGTCTACTTTTCTGTAGGAATTAATTTTCGAATGACCTGAGTAAAAGTTCTCAGTATATCTTACCGAAACTTAATTGGAGGGAGTTTGACAGTCATACCACACTTTGTTTCGTCCATTGACAATATTGGCTACTACATAAGATAAGTCTACCAAGTTCAATCGCAGAATCATCTTCGTACATAAAACTCACACGGGGTCGTCTCACGATTCTGTGGACACAAGAGTTGTACAAACTCGTACACATAAGTGAAAATGAAAAGGGAAAGTACGTGACCTCTTCCTTTACCGTTGGGTGAGGTCACAAGAACGGACCTCTTAGGGTCCCTGCCCCCTCGGACCACCCGACGGGAGACACCCCAGCATGTCTCAGCCTGTGCTGACTTCGCTGAATCGTCGTCGTATCCGGTGGAAACGTCACCCTTTCTTAGGTGGACGTTACGTCCTCTGGACCCAAGTCAGGGACCCAGCCCTTCTAGGAGACCTCTTCCCTTACCGTTGGGTGAGGTCATAAGAACGGACCTCTTGAGGTCCCTGCCCCCTCGGACCATCCGATGTCAGGTACCCCAGCGTTTCTCAGCCTGTGCTGACTCTCTGATTGTGTGTGTGTATCCCGCGGAAGACCCCGTCGTCCACCGTCCTCTTTGTCAAGACAGAACCGACTCGAGGTTTGACTTATACACTAAAACTTGTACAAGGACCGAGGAGGGTGTGTAAACAGATCCGAAGAAAAGAGTGAAGATTACAATTACCTAACTGGATCTTCTCTAGATCCAAGGAAGGACGGGAGACAAAGATTTCTGATAGAGAATAAGTTTTGGGGACCCCGGTCACACAACACCTTAAGTCTAAAAAAAGATTAAAGTCGACTGGAACCCCACTTATATAGTGTCTACATATTGTTGGAATCTCCCCAGAGTCCGACGTGACATCACTTAGTAGAATCATAAAGACGTCGTTCTGTGTATTAATTAACAAGTGTTATTCACCCTATTTTTGTTTGAAATTCATCGGGGTGTAGTCAAGTTCAACCTAAAACGAAGGTCCTAGTCCTTCTAAGGGGACCTCATCCTTTACCGAAGTCATTAGAACGGACCTTTTAAGGTACCCGTCTCCTTGGACCGTCCGATGTCAGGGACCATAGTGTTTCAGTCTATACTGACTCACTGAAATCTTGGAAGACCTAATATCCACAACACGTATTCCCAAACATTAGGATACAGACACAAAGAAGTCTACGGGACACCTACCAGTGTAGATCCGAAATACATTACAATACGGGAACTACCCTTTGTCATACAAATTTTATGTCAAGTAAAGTACCTCTACGTAAAACGGTAACAACAAAGACCATATATACCGGGTGTCCCTCCTATCATTCCTAATAAACGTTATTACTAACACGTCGGAAACTCTGGATCTTCTACGTAAACGTCAATAATTTTGTAGATCAATACGAGTACCCGTTATGAATGTTATAGTCCTTCACTTGACTCAGATTCGGTTCTCTAAGAAGTTGTCATTGTCGACCTTTTTTTTTTTTTTCAAAAGACCAATCGAGAAAGAAATTTCTTATAAACAAATAACCGACACGGCCCAGAATCAACGATGTAAGTTTGAGAATCACACCGTACACCCTAGATCAAGGGATTGGTTCTCAACTTGGATCCCAGGGGACGGAATGTTCACACCTCAGAATCGACGACCTGGTGGTCCCCTCAGGGAGACCAACCGAGAATCGATGGGTCTTTTAATCGGTCTCTTGTGGAACAAAGAATTCTTCTCATTTATAAAAAGGATCCGATTCTACTTTACCTTAAACAAAAACTTCACGTACAAAAAACGAATTAGAAAGAACCAGTTATCGAGAAGGACCCACAAGGGGTATCTTTAGGGACTTAAAGGGGGTACCTTTAACTTGGTTCGTTGGGAGTGAATACATAGAGGGGACGGTAAGGAGTGGGTGCAGGACAGTGATTTACCAGACTGGTTAGACTCGTAGTTTCGAGGGGTCCATGACGTCTCTTGAGTGTCCCTACGACGTCACCTAAATTTTCAAAACTCCTTTTGTCGGTATGAGTCGTAGACGACCTATAACATACTTGATCACCAAATCTAAACCCGAAAGGACCACCGAGTCCACCATTTCTTGGACGGACGTTACGTTCTCTGGACCCAAGCTAGAGACCCGACCCTTATAGGGACCTCTCTCCTTTCCAATGAGTGAGGTCATAAGACCGGACCTCTTAAGTACCCCAGCGTTTCTTAGCCTGTGCTGACCCGCTGAAAGTGAAAGTGACCAAATCTAATGTGACGCAAGGAAAGTTAACTACCGTACAAAACATTTCGACCTAAACCCCGTTAACAACTCTATGTTTCGTTTAGGATACGTTTTTAGTCGTACCTTGTCCTTTACTCCCACCGGTGTCCGTTGGACTGAGGTTCTGACCTCAGTACGTCACGGACTATCTGTGTGTGTAAGGTAATCCTTCCGTAGCACCGATGAATTCTGACTTCATTTTCGTAATAAAAAAAGAAAGTTAAAAACACATAATTCAAAGTTGTATTTATATATAAACAAAGTTGTATTTATATGTCAGTATATTGTTATTTTTACATTGTGTTCACAAATAATTTAAGGAACCTCTATTCACTATTTACTTTTGGTAACATTCAAAGAAAACCGAATCCCCCGTAACACTTTTTAAGTGACTTTATAACTCTCACAACACTTGACTCTTTCAAACCGTTGACGACCATATTAAGTACGTCAACGAGTCTACACCTTTGTGCCTCAGTAGGAACTGAGAAGAGAGAAAGTAGGAGGATTCGGACGACTAGTTGGTCATTCAGGAGCGGTAAGGCAGAAGGTTTTTTACAGGACTTAGGTAAGAAGGAAGGTAGTGGTGACACTAGTGAGGACTATGTGGTAGAAGATGTCACCGGAGGGACAAAACAGAGAACGAAAGGTTCTTAAGTAAGAAGTCCCCACTAACAAAAATTGTGTATTTAATCTAGTACAGAAAAAAAAAAAAAAAAACCATAAGGTTATTTTGAAATATATGTTTACGTCCCGGTATCAAACGGTTACGGAGTAGACCCCTTAATCAGTTATTTGAATATCTCGATTACTTACCATGTAATACACAAGTAATTCTAAATCATTACTTATATAACTTTTTGTACTCTTTTCCAAATCATTTTTTTTTTTCGTTCTATGTTTTCGTATATTTGTTCATACTAGTACCGACATTTATTGTGTACTTCATATATTATTTTTCTACTGTTTTATTTAATGATTGACACCAATACCCGATGGGACCATCAAGTCGACCATTCCTTAACCGGACGTCACGTCCTCCGGGGTCAAGCTAAGGACCCAACCCTTCTAAGGGGACCTCTTCTCAATCCGATGGGTGAGGTCATAAGAACCCGAAGAGACCACCGAGTCTGCCGTTTCTTAGACGGAGGTCACACCCTCTGGACCCGACCCTTCTGGGGGACCTCCTTCCGTACCGTTGGGTGAGGTCATAAGAACGGACCTCTTAAGGGTACCTGTCTCTTCGGACCTCCCGATGTCAGACACCCCAGAGTCTCTCAGCCTGTGCCGACTCGCTGATTCGTGTACCGTGTGTGTGTGTGTCAACACCAATATTGTCCTACCGTTCCGTCATTTACCTACTGAAACAACCCAGTATAGAATTACTGGAACGAACTTTGGGAGGTCACCAAAGGTGAAGTACAACTTTCCGGAGGTTCCGGACGGTATAGCCGGGGACGAAGAAAAGACTGGGAGGACCTTGGGGTCTTGACGAGGGGGACGCGTGGTATGAGGTCGGACAAGGTTCGAGTCCCCAGAAGGTAATCAGGAAGAGTGACAGACGCTCTCGAAGGGACCACCGCGGCTACCATTTCTCAGACGGACGTTACACCCTCTAGACCCAAATCAGGGACCCAGTCCTTCTAGGGGACCTCTTCCTATACCGTTGGGTGAGGTCATAAGAACGGACCCTTTAGGGTACCTGCCTCCTCGGACCATCCGACGTCAGGTACCCCAGTGTCTCAACTTGTACTGACTCACTGATTGTGCGTATTAACAGACGTTTCAAGAAGTAGATCTAGACGTCGACGGACCGAGGAGGAGGAGCTCACAGTTAAGTCTACATTGGAAGGGTACTCTGGGAGGGACTCGTTGACTAGATTTTATCGAGGAGTGTAGGGTCAGAGACACATAAAGTAATAGAACAAAAGAAAAGACGTGCAAACATAGCACAAGTAACGAGACGTATAGACTCTTATCCTTGAAGCGAGAGGAAACGGTAACAAAAGGACGGTGGATCTTACGGACCGTGTATCATCCTCTAGTGTTCACACGTAACTTTCACTGTTTACGTATTAATAAAATATACCAACGTACAAACCTAGTGAGTGACAACAGAGGATTATCTCTTCTAGGTCTTCAGACAACCCTCCCTCCTTCAACATTAAAGTGAACTGACTATGTTTATATACACATACATTTGTGTGACTATATCTTTTATGTAACATGTTTGATCCATAACATTAGTCCCCAAAGGACACAAGATCCAACACAT
This sequence comes from Capra ibex, assembly GCA_006410555.1. NCBI lineage: Eukaryota > Metazoa > Chordata > Mammalia > Artiodactyla > Bovidae > Capra > Capra ibex. The sequence continues at coordinate 59,475,333 of SJYO01048061.1, read as the reverse complement.
ATAAGGATATGTTAAGTCGGTCCTTAACATAGACGTCGAGAACGGTTGGTCCTATATGTCTCTGTTGTCTATCACTGGAATCTACTTGAGGAAAAAAGAACCGTTATAATCGTCGTGACCAAATAGTGCACATTAATATAAGTCAACCAGAGTTACTCCGTTGAATAATAAGATGAACAATAAGAAGTGTTGTCCGTTCAGAAAGTTGGATAAGGAAAAGAAAGTAATTCTTTAGCTGTATTTGTATATATTTCCTTGTAAAGATGTTGATGTCGTAATTTGGGTTTCACCCTTACGGTAACAGGGCGGATCTAAGCGACTACACAAAAGAGTCTGTTGTGATTTAGGCCCTTCCCGGGCACCATTTCGTCGTTATCTACACCTTAATAAGTCGTAGAGGTCGTTTGTCGTCACCCCTAATCTGTCTCGAAAGAAATTATTCTAATTAAGACTTTGTGATTCTCGCCAAACCGTATAGGGGTTTCTATGTTCCGTAAACATAGATATATTCTAATTCCCTCGAAAGTGTGTTTCGTTAAAATAAAAAGTCGTAGTTTCTCTACGAAGGTTCCCCACCGACCTTCCTCCGTGTGACGTCGTTTACGTCCGTCACGTTTTCGAAGAAACATACTTTCTGTCAAACGAGTCGGTCCTTAACATAGACGTCGAAACGATGGGTCCTATATGTCTCATAACAAGAAGCTTAGTGTCCTAATGTCCCTTCCGTCGCGACCCCCAATCCTTAGACCAGCTGTCTGAGGGGTCTGTCCACCGATGGGTCACTATTGGAACCTAAAGGTCCCTCACCTCAAGTCACGAAGAACTCCGTGTGACAACCCGTCGAGAATATTTATTATTTAGTACTGTCACTACGACTATTATTATTACTATTCTTTCTAGTGGTGTTATTCACCACCTTAATAAGTCGGTGGTAAGGATACACGGTCCGTGACGTAAATCGTGCATTGTTTACTGTGTCTGAAGACGACACTGTAGAAAGAGGGACCCCGAAAGTTGGTCGCGGGGAGGGGGGCGGGGTCCAGACGGCAGACTACTAGGTGTCACCGACGTCTATAAACTTCTATCGAAAATACAAGGAAATGGAAAAAAAAAAAAAGAAAACCACGATTTGAATCCAAATAAAAACCTTCGACTACGTCCGTAAATATACCTAGTCATAATTTAAAGTAGAACGACTGAAACGGAGGGCGAAACTCCGACGAGTTTGTAAACACTTAGACTAAGATAGTTGGATACGTAATTGGTCTGGAATATTGTAAACGTTGACTCTCCCTATTCGAAGGCTCCGAGGGAGGATAGGCAGAGGGAAAGAAGAAACGAAGAAAGAAAGACGTCTGTGAATGACTCCTGAAAGATGCACGGTCTGTGACAACCCGTGCCACCGACGTCACAACGTCTTCCGTGTGGGACTCCTTCTGGAACTTTTTCGAAACACGAATTCGGTCCTCTGTCTTTTTGTTTAATATTATGTCACACTAATACAATACTTATTAGTCGTCTCTTCTCGTTTCCGACATTGTGACCTGCATTCTCGGGTCGGGGGAGACATTCGTCCCTAAGGCCCCACCGAAACGCCATTTCCAAGGTGGACAGTCATGTCCTCTGCGTCAAAGTTAGGGACCCAGGTCTTCTAGGGGTCACTAATACACTAATACTAGGTCACTAATACAATACTTATTATGTCACACTTATCCAATACAATACTTACTTTCTCCCTCTCCCCCTAAAATCGTCCTCAGCCTTCTCATTAATAGACAGTCACCCCTTTGTCCCTCGATCCTCCCACGGTCCTGGTGGAGACCGAAGACCTCACACCCCAGGTAGGCCCGGTACCCGGCAGGACTACATAATCATTGAGTTGCGATCGGTCTCCTATAGGGTCCCGGCCCCTACCCCCTTCCGAAATCGATTGTATCCTTTCACCTTTCTCTTAACTTTACCTTTCTCCTACCTCCCCCCCTCGTGGAGGGAGTTACGAATACCTCACACACGTACGATTCAACGAAGTCAGTGTAGACTGAGAAACGACGGGGTACCTGACATCGGGTGGTCCGAGGAGACAGGTACCTTGAGAGGTCGGTTCTTATGACCTCGTCCAACGGTACGGGAAGGGGTCCCCTAGAAGACCTGGGTCCCTAACTTTGACGCGGAGGACATAACCGTCCACCTTTGAAATGGCGTCTCGGTGGGGCCTTCGGGACGAATGTCTCCCCCGACCCGAGAATGCAGGTCACAATGTCGGAAACGAGAAGCGACGATGACGGACGAGTCACCCGAGGAGGGGCGCGATGAGGTCCGTCCGGATGGGTTTCCTAGTTCAAGTCGACAGAACCGATCTCCCCGATTCAAAGTATACCACCTGATCTCTTAGTCCCACGTAAATTCATTAATGAAATAACTATAATTCGGAAAATAAAATAAAACCTCATATATCAACTAACCCCGAGTCTGTCATTTCTTAGATGGACGTTACGTCCACTGGGCCCAAGCTAAGGACCCAACCCTTCTAGGGGTCCCCTTCCTTTACCGTTGGGTGAGGTCATAAGAACGGACCTCTTAAGGTACCTGACTCCTCGGACCACCCGATGTCAGGTACCCCAGGGTTTCTCAGCCTGTACTGACCCACTGATTGTGAATCAACTAATTGTTACACAATCAAAGTCGTTTCACTAAGTTAAGATGTATAGGTACATAGATAAGAGAGAGTTTAAGAAAAGAGTAAATCAACAATATATTATAACTCACCTCAAAACCCCCCCGTAATTAAATAGACCGACGCGGTGCAGAATCAACACCGTACACCCTAGATTAAGGGACTGGACTTTAGCTTGGACCCCGGACGTCGTAACTGTCACACCTAAGAATCGGTGTCCTGATAGTCCCTTCAGGGGAACCCCTGTAAAATCTAAAGTTACTCTTTGATCTCTCCCTGTCTTACTCTCTCCGTCCAACAGTGTACACTGGACTTTTACGGGTCAATCAGTGATCCTTACGACTATTCTAGTTCCCGTTTCCCTTGAAAAACAATTACCGACGAGCTTCCCAAAAAGGTACTCATTGAGAGACCACCAAATCTCTGATTGGAGCTACACTTCTAACCTTGGAGTCCGCAGGTCCGTCTCCCCGAACAGACGTGTACAATGTCTGGGGCCCTACCTCGACCCACGGACGTCCTACGACACAATCCTTAAAACATCCTGTCTCTCATCGACTGGAACCATCTGGGTAGTAGGGTCCAACCTGGACGCAGGAACAAGTTGCTCCCTATGGAGACTCCGTCACTCGAGGAGGTTCCCTTCTTTGGAGACATCGGTTTTCCGCTGTCCCAGGACCCTTGCTCACCCAAGACCCAGACACGGTCGACGGTGGACCCTCGATCGAGACGTGGAGAGGAGCCCGGAGGATCTTAGGGGTTTCGGACATCTTTCGGAGAACGTGTGTGACTAAACTAATCCCGACGTCCTGAGGTGGATAACGACTCCCAAGCCTTTTAATACTGGGCCCACTCCTGACGCCTACCACAAATAAAAGAATGCACCTCACTGGTGCTTACACCGACCTCATCGGGGTCTCGGGACACACATACTGGTATAGACCCTTGATTGTATTTCGACCCCGAAGGGACCACCGAGTCTGTGATTTCGTGGACGGATGTTACGTCCTCTGGCTCTAAGCTAGGGACCCAGTAGTCCTAGAGGACCTCTTCCCTTACCGATGGGTGAGGTCATAAGAGCGGACCTCTTACGGTACCTGTCTCCTCGGACCGCCCGACTCAGGTACCCCAACGTCTCTCAGCCTGTACTGACTCGTTAATTGTGAAAGTGAAAGTTACATTTCGATTTCAACTAGTATGGGTGACCACCTTCGTCCTGACCCCTAGAAACTACTAAACCTCGGCTCTCCGTCCGAGGCCTGAACCCCGCACGACGGATTTGTGAGGAAAGAAGACTTTCCGATTCTGTAGTTAGATTCTCCCGTGCCACCTGAAGGGACCACCAGGTCGCCAATTCTTAGACGGACGGTTACGTCCTCTACGCCCAAGTTAGGGGCTAGGTCCTTCTAAGGTGTACAGAGTCCTGTTGATTTGGGTGCACGATGTTGAGGACTTCAGGCCCGCGGGGTCTGGGACACGAGGTGTTGTTCTCTTCGGTGGCGTTACTCTTCGGACACGCAACGTTGATCTCTCATCGGGGATGAACGGCGTTGGTCTCTTTCGGGTGTCCGTCGTTGCTACTAGGTCGTCTCGGTTTTTGTTTGTGTACTTATTTATTAAACTTTTTTATTTGTTTTCTCGAGCCCACGGACCGAGGTGTAAATCTCAAACCTCCCTAATGTATAATTTTTACTTATTTGAGACAAAAATTTGGTCGTGGAGGATGAAAACCACCCTGTCCTTCTTGTGTCCGTTTGTAATGATCTCAGTCTCTAACACTCAATGTATTCGGGTTTCAGTTCTCCGGTCCATTTCGGGATTCCGTCCTCCTCTGGTCGGCCAGGACTCACCTTCTGATCACCGACTCTAGTAACCACCTCCTGACCTTTCCCACTCCTGGAACGACGCCTTCAGGAGGGATCGTTATTTTTACGTAGTCGTTTCTACACTTAAGTCCCGAGGTGACAGAGTACCAAGTTCTTTTCGGACCTCTAAACTATCCTTTATCGCCAGAGGAAGGTTATGAGAACGGACCTCTGAGGGTATCTGTCTCCTCGGACCATCCGACGTCAGGTACCCCAGCGCTTCTCAATCTACGCTGACTCACTGAAGTGAAAGTGAAAATTGAAAGTACGTGACCTCTTCCTTTACCGTTGGGTGAGGTCACAAGAACGGACCTCTTAGGGTCCCTCCCCCTCGCACCACCCGACGGCAGATACCCCAACGTGTCTCAGCCTGTACTGACTGCACTGAATCGTCGTCGTCGTCGCCAGAGGAAGGGTCTCCTCTGACCTCCCTTCAGACCAAGAGCTTGTCCGGACACATAAGTCTTGAGATGGACCTCCCGAGTATAAGAACAGTCAGGAAGTCCACGGGTCTTCCTCCGGGACAATTGTGAACTTAACGTCCGCCTCAGAAAGTGGTAGACTCGGTGGTCCCTTCGGGTATAATGAATTGTAGTCCCTCAGTCAAGTCCTTCACCGGTCCGGCGACCCGATCGACACCTCGTCGACCAGTCTACCCGCGACGTCCGGACAGAGTCTCGGGTCCGGTGTCCCGACACACGCCCCGTCGGACGGACGAAGGAGGGACGAGGACACAGGGTCAGAGGAGAACCGGAGGACGAGTGTCGGGACGAAATAAGAGACCTCTTGCGACATATTTACAAGTTCTTGAGAAGTGTTTCCCCTAAAGAGACCCCCTAAGGTCGGAACGAAGACCTAAGAGAATAGTGACCTTTCCTTCAGATAAGTAGGAAATTTTGTATTGAGTCTCAGCAGAGGAACCACTCCTGCACGTCCGAGAAGACCTTTTTTCAGACAGGAGAAGGGGGCGACGTCGAGAGAGTCGGGAAGACAAGAACGAGAGACGTACGAACACACACCCGAAGGGTCCACCGAGTCGTCATTTCTTAGACGGACGGTTGAGCCCTCTGTGTCCTCTACACCCAAGTCAGGGACCCACCCCTTCCAGGGGACGTCCTCCTTTACCGTTGGGTGACGTCATAAGAACGGACCTTTTAGGGCACCTGTCTCCCCTGTCTCCTCGGACCACCCAATGTCAAGTACCCCAGGGTTTCTCATCCTGGACTGACTCACTTGTGATCGAGTTACGGACGTGCACCGTCCTAAAGTTGACCTCAGACACCTGACTTACCTACTCGGTATATTCTTCTTTCCATGTGTCCTCTGACGAATAGTTCAAAGTCTTAAACCCCTGAAGGGACCACCAGGTCACCAATTCTTAGACGGAAGGTTACGTCCCCGGCGGTCAAACTAGGGACCATCACCTTGATTCTAGGGTGCACGGTACCCCGTTGATCTGGACTCCCGACGTTGATTCTGGACTACTTCGGTTTTGATTGATTGATAAAGATTATGTCAAAGACTAAACCTTAAAAGTCCAGGGGTAGGTGAAGCAAAATAAAGTACAATACCTCTTTTTTTGGTTCTACCCAACACCCACCCGAGTCTGACGTTTCTACTTCGACTACTTCTCCTACCCTGGGAGCCCACATCGAATCCCCAACGGTTGGTTCCGTACCTTCGGAAACAACAACAGTAAGTCAACGAGTCAGTACAGACTGAGAAACGTCGTGGTACCTAACGTCGTGTGGTCCGTAGGGACAGGAAGTGGAAGAGGGTCTCGAACGAGTTTGAGTACCGGTAACTCAGTCACTACGGTAGGTCGGAAGAGTAGGAGACAGTAGGGGAAGAGAAGGACGGAAGTTGGCAAGGGTCGTAGTCCCAGAAAAGATTACTCAGTCGAGAAGAGTAGTGCACCGGTTTCATAACCTCAAAGTCGTAGTCAGAAAGGGTCCTTATAAGTCCTAACTAAAGGAAATCTTAACTGACCAAAATAGAGGAACGTTAGGTTCCCTGAGAGTTCTCAGAAAGGGTTGTGGTGTCAAGTTTTCGTAGTCAAGAAACCACGAGTCGGAAGAAATACCAGGTTGACAGTGTAGGTATGTACTGATGACCTTTTTGGCATCGAAACTGATTTACCTGGAAACAACCGTTTCATTACAGAGACGAAAACGAGTAGAGACGAAAAACCTTCGGAATCGGCCTCGATCGACCTCGAGGTCCTCTTCAAAGTAAAGACATTTCTTAGACCCTATAAGAGACCACGACACGTTTATGTTCCGAAAGAACAACGACAACAATGGTAGAAGGTATCGACAAATATTGGAGACACTGATTGACCGTCCTAAGAACCGACTATCACTTAAGGTACACAGACCAGACTGGTCCTAGGTGCACTTTTTCACGGTCCCCTGTTTGTGACTTCAGTTTTTCACTGTCAAGGGGGGGGGGAATCTGACTAGTCACGTCAAGAGTCGTCATATCTGTGGGACACGCGAGTAATATTGTATTAAAGAGTTCCCGAAAACATTTCTTTAGCTCAAAGGTCACGTAAGTCCAAACTTGAAAGTCTCTTCCACTGGAACTCTGATGTCCATCTCCTCTCGGACACCTTATGATCGGGGTCGGTGAGGCCCGGTAGCGAGATCTTCCAATCCCGACGACAAAGACAGGATAAAATAAAAAAATTTTAATTAAATGAAAAAATAACTTCCTATTAACGAAATGTCTTAAAACAAAAGACAGTTTGGAGTGGTACTTAGTCGGTATCCACAGGATAAAATCTCCTCCCTGTACCCCCACCGCCTTCTTTGTGTCCCTTGGACTCAGTAAACGAAACCCAGTGTCCTCAACTACACATGAGTTCCGACGTTAAACCCTATACCCCTTGAGAAAAGGACGAATCAACTGACCAGGTACGTCCGACTTTTGTCATATTGTGTGGGTCGTAAGGGGGACTTGAGTCCCGGTCCCGACAGACCTCACCTTCCCTGGGTCGGGAAGAAATAAACGTCTTGGTAGACTGGGGTGTCTCCTACGCTACCAACCCACTACAGTGGCTAAGTCACCTGTACTTGAACTTGTTTGAGGTCCTCTCTCACTCCCTGTCCCTTCGGACCGGACGACGTCAGGTCGCTGAAACCCCCGCGTTCCTCATCCTATGCTGAATCGTTCCCTTGTCGCTGCCGACTGGCGTGTGGCGCCAAGTGTTTCCCCTCTTCGCGTCGTGTCGGCCCTCCTCTTTCCGGTCCCTCCTCTCGTCTCTTTCCTTTTCGGTGTTTCGACAGACGCGCGACAGCGAAGAAGCAGGGGGTGGGGACCTGAGACGAGAGGTGAGGGACCGCCCCGACGTGCCCCTCCTTAGCCCAGACAGACTCGCGCGCCCTGCCGCCTACGAGAGTCGAGAATGGCTCTGCCCGCCGGCGCGCCGAGGCCGCGTCCTAGGGCCGCGGCCTCAAACAATCCAGAACAATGGTACCAATGTCACCGCGGGGCGGGAGGGCCGCGGGGACCTTCGCCGCGACGTCGCGACCCTCAAGCCTTGGAGACCTGGACGGGAGCCGCAGAGAGAGGGTGCGGAGAGGACCGCCCCCTCTAGAACCCCGAGTTGCCGTCCTCCAAAGGAATGATAGGCGCAGTGCCAGTGGACGTAGCCCACAAGGGGCTTCACCCTTGACCCCTGGTGTCCGAGGTCCTGGACCTCAGCGACCGCGGACGGCCAGGTCTGAGGGCTGGCGGGGTGGGTCCCGAGGGTCCGTCACCTCCCCGCCGTTTGTTACCCGCCACAAAATAAAACAATAAATAAATTACCACCCATGAAAAATATTGGAGATTAATCTTTTGGGACCTCGTAGGAAAGGGCTTAGGACCCCGGGCCACGACGCGAACACCCACCCACCGTCGATTCTACCTCTCTCCGTCCCAGACTCCGAGGGCCTAGACTCTGGGAAATCGACCAGTCCCCACACTCCGACGTCGGACCCGACTGGCCCGCCATTCGCGTACTCCGTGGGACTCACTTAGGAGGTCCCGACCAGGAGTTCTGTCTGTGGGGATCCGTGCGACCTCCCGGGGAGGAAACGAGAGAGACGCCATGACAACCTCTCCCTCCGCCGCTTCCTCCTCTGCCTCCTCCTCTTCCTCTGCCTCTGTCTCGGCACCACGGACCTGGACCAGACTCCAATTCCCGTCCTCGCACTGTTCCTGCGAGTGGAAGAGACCGGCGAGGCTCACCTGAGGCCTACACGTATTTCCGGGTTCTCCGGTCCAACTTTCGGTAAATAAATAATTTTTAAATAGGAGTAAATCTTTTTTCTTCTTAGTGAATAAATTAAAAAAACCGAAACGACCCAACAGAACCACGAGCGTCCGAAAGAGATCAAGACCGCTAGGCCCGGGTGAGGGGCTGCGCCACACACCCGAAGAGGAACGCCACCGAAAAGGGAACAACGTCTCCTCCCAGATCTCACGGTCGAGTTATCAGGACCGTGTGAGCCGAATGAACGGGGGCACCGTGCACCCTGGAAGGGTCTCGTCCCTAGCTTGGCCGCAGGGAACGTGACGTTCCACCTAAGAGTTGGTGACCTGATGGACCTTTCGGGACTATAGATGAAGACACGTCCGTAAAGACCGGTCAACAGGGTCTCAGCCCTCTTTTCTTGGGTCTAGAAACTCCAGGGCCATTAAAAGACACTTTAGAAAAGGGTAAACCTCATTTATAAGGGAAAACGAGGAGTTAAATATAAGTCTTAGAAAGTACGAAAAAGAGTTTCTCCCAGGTGTCCTAACACATTCGGGGTCCATAGGTGGTTTGGACTTCTGAGGGCTCATGGGGTCCGTAGAGTCCTCACAAAGAAGTACAACAGAGAACCCCCGGGCCCGGTCCGAGAACCCTTCCCTCACTCTTTCTATCTGTTGGTCCGGGGTCCCCCTCTCCGAACCCTGTGTCTCTTGAACCAACCAAGAACCACCCAAAAGGAGACAAGTCGCCGGGGTATCCTTCATTCGTTCACCTTCTACAGGTCTACCGTCAAAGACGGAGGGGGGGTGGGACGGGGGTTACTCCTACCTCTTTCAACTTCTGTCCGTCTCTCTCCGGTTCGGGTATGATCATGGTCCCCCGTTGTCGTCCTAAGAGTCACTCAACCCCTCCTCACATCCTTCCTTTATCTTTCTCCTACGATGGTCGAGAGGTTCTTCAAAAGCACACACACACACCGTATATAAACTAAGTGTCACAACACGGTTTCTTGAGAATATAAACCAAGGGTTCTTAAAGAACTTTATGTTTCCTTTTTAAACTCCGATCCAATAATTTTGTTCAAAACGATTCACACACACACAACCCCCTTGACCGGTTTCAGACAAAAACTCTAAATATAGAGAGTCTATATGAGACCATCACAGTTCTCAACCGAACCCCCTTGAAAACATCGAGGGGGAAACAAGTCAGTGAGTCAGCACAGACTGTGGAACGCTGGGGTACCTGACGTCGTACGGGGTGAAGGGATAGGAAGTGACAGAGGGTCTCAAACGAGTTTGAGTACACGTAACTAAGTCACTACGGTAGCTTGGTAGAGTAGGAGACAAGGGGGAAGAGGAGGACGGGAGTCAGAAAGCGTCGTAGTCCCAGAAAAGGTTACTCAACCGAAACGGAGTCCACCGGTATCATATCCTCGAAGTCGAAGTCGTACAGGAAGGTTAATTATAACTCCCAACTAAAGGAAATCCTAACTGACCAACCTAGAAGAACGTCAGGTTCCCTGAGAGTTGTCAGAAGAGGTCGTGGTGTCAAGTTTTCGTAGTTAAGAAGCCACGAGTCGAAAGAAATATCAGGTTGAGAGTGTAGGTATACATTGATGACCTTTTTGGTATTGAAACTGATATGTCTGCAAATAACCGTTTCACTACAGAGACGAGAAATTATTCGACAGATCCAAACAGTATTGAAAATAAGGTTCCTTGTTCGTAGAAAATTAAAGTTCCGACGTCAGTGGCAGACATCACTAAAAGATGTGGTTCTTTTATTTCAGACAGTGACAAAGACACCAAAAGTGGAGAGGGAGAGAGGAGGGAGGGGGTGGGGCGGGCTATTAGAGGTGGTTGGAGTGGACTTAAATTCATTTTTCACATGCACCAAACGTTTGTACCGCAGTTTTGTGTCGAAGATTGTGTCGAAGGTCGTGTCACACGGATTGTCAGGTATCGACGATTCTAGGGACACCATGTCTTTAAAGTCACAGACAAGGGGTCAGACTACGGTCCTTGGAACCGACGTAGGACCATTCCGACAGGTGGTCCACCACGACTGGCCAAAACAAAAATGAAAAAAAAAAAAAAAAAAATTTACGACTAACTAAGTAAAGAAACAATGATGACTATAAAATGACCTATGGACGATACTCGATCATAACACAATCCTCCATGACCCTTATGTCTGACTTGTTCTGATTCAGGGACCAAAGTTCCTTAAAAATTTCCAATGCTAAAAATATGAAAGTCTCTGTTTTGAGTTGACACTACCTTCAAAGGCGAAAATACAACGTCCATATATTAAGACGATGTAAAGCCTGTAAAGGGGGTACGTCTTACCCACACCGAACCTCCTTGATATCTGTGACAATAATAAACCGACCCCTGTCCTAATTGAACATACACAGACACAAAGGACAGACTCTCGGTAGTCAAACGGTCCTCATGTGATGTAAAATTGAACCTCCTAAGATTTGTGGTCGAATAGTAAGGTTCTGGAGTCGAACACTAAGTAGACGGGTGAACTCATTTAATTGTCGAGGAAAAACCTTTTTTTATTAATAAGTAAACAAATAAAAACCGACACGACCCAGAAACAATGGCGAACCTGAAAGGAGATCAACACCGCTCCCCCCGAGGAGAGATCAAACCCCACGTCTGAAGAGTAACGCCACCGCAGAGAACAACGTCTCGCGCCCGAAATTCGTGCATCCGAGGTCGTCTACGTCGTGCACCGAGTCAGCAACGCCGAGGGCCCGAGACTCGAGTCCGAGTCACCAACACCGTGTGCCCGAAACAAAGAGAAACCGTACACCCTAGAAGGACCTGGTCCCTCCCCTGGACACAGAGGACGTAACCGTCCTCCTAATAAGAAATGGTGATTCGGTGGTCCCTTCGGGGGTGTCGAGGAAAGTTTCTTTTTAAGACCATCCAGCAAACCTATAGGACCACTGGACAGACGTTTATTTCCCTCCACCCGGAACTAGACCCATCTGAACTAGTCTGTGAAAACGAAAAGTGTCGTTTTACAGTCGAGACGATGAACTGGTAGACGGGGTCTCTTATCCTTATTAGTTTCTCAAGTGCGAACGGTTTCCATGTAGACTTCAGTCTCAGCTCTCCCTCTGACCGTCTCCAGACACCCTTGACGGGAAAGGAAATCGAAACATTCGCGATAGAAACGAGTTTCAATCTAAGGGTTTCCGTCGTAGAAACTCCTGCAAATGACGTGATTGAACCGACGAAGACCTTTACGGAAGTGAATCGACACTAACTTCTACAACTGAAAATGACGCCTGACTATATTTTCACCAGTATTTTGTTTACAAAGACGTGAAACCCGTCTTTATTGACAATGTCTGGAGTAAGCGAAATGGTGTGGTACAGGAAATGCAGTCTCAGGTACTGTTGGGGTCTGAGTGGTCTGGGAGACGAACACAACTGGAAAGGTGAACCCACAGGTCGTCCGCATAGGGCAAAGTGTTCCAGTTCTGGTTTGAGGGCAGGAGGGGGTGCTAGACGGGGAAGGAGTCAGAAACAGCCGAGACGTTTGTCGTCGAGGTGACGAGTCGGTTCGTAGAGTCTTGGTAGGACCGGTAAATGAAACACGGAGTGGAGGGTACATTGGACCATACTTCAGGACGGAAACGGAAGTTGTGCGTACGTCTCAGACAAGCAAAGAGTGGTGGAAGACAACAGACCTTTAAAGTGTTTGAAGAGAAACACTTTTACTTAATTAAAGGCCGACGCGGCCCAGAAGTGACGACGAGCACCTACAACAGAGCAACGGAGCTCGCCCCGACGAGAGATCAACACCACGCCCCCAAGAGTAACGCCACCGAAGAGGACACGACCTCGTGCCCGAGATCCCGAGAGCCCGAAGTCACCAAAGCCGCGCACCCGAGTCGTCAACGTCGAGGGTCAAGATCGTGTCCGAGTTATCACCACCACGTGCCCGAATCGACGGGACACAGTGCACCTTACCCGAATCGACGGGACACAGTGCACCTTAGAAGGACCTGGTCCCTAGCTTGAGCACAGGGGACGTAACCGTCCACCTAAGACTTGGTGACCTGGTGGCCCCTTCAGGGTGTGTGGAGAATTGACCAGACAGATGAAGACACAAAACAAGGGGAGGTAGATGCGAGCTGTGTCGGAGGTCTTACTCGGAAATTTTATAATCTAGTACCGAGAAGAGACGGGTTTTAGAAGAGTCCTGAAGGACAGAACAGCCTTCCCCTTTTTTTTCTTAGGGGTACGAGAGGTTGAAGGCAGAGAGGGAAGGGTCGAGACTCCGCACAGGAACATTAAGGGACTAAAAGTAGTGCCCCGAGTGGGACTAGGGTACGTGAGGGTAGCGTCCGAAAGACAGACCTTCTGAGAAGGGGTCTCTCGGTACTCTGGGGAGGGAGAAGGGAAGGGACAGAAAGGAGTTTACAGTGGAGGAGTCACTCTCCAAAGGACCGGTGGGACAATTTCAACGCCCAGTGACAGACTCGAGAGACAGGAGAGATAAGGTCAAAGTAAATAGAGGTATCGTGAGTAGTGACAGATTGTGTGAGACATACATAAAACACACACACACAAAATTCAAAAACCGGTACGGAACTTCCCACACCCTAAAATCAAGGGACTGGTCCCTGACTTGGGTACGGGACACTAACCCTCGAGCCTCAGAATTGGGGACCTAGTGGTGCCTTCAGGGAGACACACCAAATAAAAGACAGAGTAAGTCGACCTTCTATTCGAAGGACTCCCGTCCTTAAATACAGACAAACGAGAAGAAACATGTGAAGACATAGGGTGAGACACTTGTGACGGACCTTGCATCCTTCATGAGTTATTCATGAACGACTTGCTTACTAATCAAAGATCATCTTAATCACAGGCTCTTTTTCATAGAGAACGTCAAGGAATCTATTATACTAACGACGCTAAGTTACATGAAACGAAAAGCCAAAACGAGGGTCTAAGTTTCAGCCTACATCTCCCTCAATAGTACTGACAGAGTGGAGACCGCAGACTGAGTCAGTAGAAGGGGGAGATGTGTCCCAAAGTCACGGAAGTGAAAATTGAAAATGAGTTTGTTGAAACAGGTATAGACATAGACACTCATAAGTACCTTGAAAAACCGAAGGCCATTTATAAACAGTTCATTTACGCACCACACGTAATTAAGAAAAACTTTCATTCACCCGATATTCATGACTTAATAATTACTAGAGACAATACTGATTTTTCGCTACCCGATCTCTCTTCGTTCACCACTAGTCCTCTCCTACCCGGTCACTTCTTCCGTAACGTCCACGGGGTGCCGACCCCACACACATCCTAAATAGGAGGGCTGACCCTGTCACTCTGCGTCCTCCCCTGAGTAAAAGGACCCTCTCGGTCGTATTTGACTCCGACAGGACCGGTTGATCCTGCTTACTAGTGAAATCGTTACCAATTATAAATAGCTTCGCATTTATAACTCGTCTCCGAGTCCAAGTCTCTTCATTCGTATGCACTTTACCCAAGGGAACCGTCCTAGTCGTTTTCGGCGGCACTCCGTGATGGTCGTGCTTTACTCCGGTGCAAGGAGACACAGTCTTTTCTCACACTATTTGTCCGACTAAAAACAACGATAACATGAAGAGAGGAGTTGTGACTGAAACCCCCTCGTCAAAATTTTGGACCCTTTCTCCTGCGTAGTTTACGTTGTCCTATGTCCCTCTACTTTGTCTCCCATGGTTTGTCTCGGGGCGGGACCCGGGACCGGTTCGGGTCGCGGTGAGCCAGACGCCGAGCAGGTGGGGACTTCGTCCTGCCTCTACTCGACTACCCCTCTGGGAACGGAAGACAGGGGGAACCGAGAGGTGTGGGTCGAGGACAGGAGAGGTCGGTGGGTCGGGGGTTCAGTGAGTAAGTTCGTTAAGGTCTCCAAGGACCACAGTTATTCTCGTGGGTTTCGGATTCTAAACCCTCTATTGTAAAACGCTAAAACCTCTATTATAAAATAACGAAGGACCGTGGACGGTCAGGGAGGTACACCTTGACTCTCTTTAACCCAATTGTCAAACGAAAGGTGTTTTTAGTATGGCTACTGTCCACTGATGTTCACCCGCGTACCTTTTAGGTAAAATTGTGGAGACATCCACAATGTCCTCTGAAGGGACCCCCGAGTCACCATTTCTTGGGTGGGTGGTTACGTTCTCTACGACCAAGTTAGGGACTCAACCCTTCCAGGGGACCCCTCCTCCTTTACCGTTAGGCGAGGTCATAAGAACGGACCTCTCAGGGTACCTGTCTCGTCGATGTCAGGTACCCCAGTGTTTTCTCAGCCCGTGTTGACTCGCTGATTTGTGGTGGTGCGGTGTGTGTCCCTCAATACCAAGTTCCCTTGCGAGAGGTCAACGGTTCCCGTGGATAGGAAACAGTTCGATCTGTAGTGGAAGAAGGACAAAGTCTCTTAGGTCCGGGACCCCCGGAATCAACTCATTCTGGAGGGACCCAGGGGAAATCGTGTGGGACAGAACATTATCGATTATCAAGAAAAGATTAAAAAAAAATTAAGTTCACAATAATTGAATGGTACAACACAATTAAAGTTCATATGTCGTTTTACTAATTCAATGCACCTATATCTCCAAAGGAACCATCGAGTCTGCTATTTCTTAGGTGGACGTTGCGTCCTCACTTTCAGTGAGTCAGTACAGGTCGAGAAACACTGGGGTTCCTGATATGTCCGGTACCTTAAGAGGTCCGGTCTTATGACCTCACCCATCGACAAGGGAAAAGGTCCCCTAGAAGGGTTGGGTCCCTAACTCGGGTCGAGAGGGAGTAACGTCCACCTAAGAAATGGTCGGTGTAGGGACCCAGTCCTTCTAGGGGACCTCCTCCCGTACCGTTATGGGTGAGATCATAAGACCGGACCTCTTAAGGTGCCTGTCCCCTCGGACTACCCGATATCAGACACTCCAACGTTCCTCAGCCTGTGTCGACTCTCTGATTGTGTGTGTGTGTGTGTGTGTGTGTGTGTGTGTGTGTGTGTGTGTGTAAATCTATATCTGTAAGAAAAGGTCTGAGGAAGGGCAATATCAAATAATGTTCGAGAACTAAGAACACTAGTAAACCTAAGGACGGAAGATGTTTCCGTTGAGTAAGAAAGGGGGACCTTCTGTTGTCTCGATTTTTTTTTTTCAAAACTTTTAGGACGGAAAAATATATACCTGTCAGTTGAGAAGGACGAGGAAGAGATCGACTTCTTACCTTCTCACAGGAGGTGTAGTCTGTCGAGAGTGCGCGGAAACCATACGTAAGATCCATATCTCTCAACATGGGGTCCCCTCGTCTCCAGTCCCTCTCTCGAGGTCCGAATCTACATACACTTCTTGTCTGTGTCGTCGTGTAACGATTGAACTGAGACGGCATACCTCGGGATTTGATGTCAACCCCACAGTGTCCTTCCTTCAGTCGTGGCTTCTTATCGAACACACGTACGATTTAGCGGGTCAGTACAGACTGAGAAACGCTAAGGTACCTGACATCGGGTGGTCCTAGGAGACAGATACCTTGAAAGGTCCACTCTTATGACCTCACCCAACGGTAAAGGAGGAGGTTCCCCTAGAAGGGGTAGATCCCTGACTTGGGTGCAAAGAACTCGGAGCAAGTAACCGTCCGTGTAAGAAATGATGACGCGGTGGACCCTTCGGGCATACCCCTGTCCCGGAATCGGTTTCTTGTCAAACACCTCCCTCCCCTGTATACACATGAATACTGTCTAAGCACAACAAAATACCGTCTTTGGTAGTACTTTAACATTTCGTTAATAGGAAGTTAATTTTTACTTAAATTTTTTTGTGTGTGTAACGTTCTCAGTACCCGTGTTTCAGGGAACTTACCCTATTTGTCTGTAGTTGAGGTTCTCGCGACGAAGAGACATCTGTCTGAGTACCTTACGGACCAGACTTCGTTCGAACCCGTGACAGGGTCGGAGGACCGGGAGCCGACGGTGGGGTCTGCCTGGTTCAGGGAAACTTCTGTGCTCACTGTGGTACTAACTGTTCCTTGTGTCGGTCCGACGGTGTGACTCTGTCCTTTGGAAGGTATGCGAAGAAGGAGTCTGACAACCCTTCTAGAGGGACGTCTGACGATCTTCTTTAGAGAAAACCGGTATGGATAAACGACGTCCCGAGGACCAAGAAGTATCACCAAACCCACCCCCATCTGTAATGGCCCATCGAGTCTACCATTTCTAAGACGGACGTCACGTCCTCTGGACCCAAGTTAAGGACCCAGCCCTTCTATCTAGGGGACCTCTTCCTTTACCGTTGGGTGAGGTCATAACAACGGACCTCTTAGGGTACCTGACTCCGCGGACCTCCTGATATCAGGTGCCCCAGTGTTTCTCAGTTCTGTGCTGACTCGCCAATTACGAAAGTGAAAGTCTATAGTGTCGTAGACAAAATAGTCGTACTTACCAAATTGACGTAGGTCCCTACCTCTCTTTAAACGTGTCTAAAGGAAGGGACCTTTCTGACTCTCTTCGTTTGGAACTGAGAATCCTTAGATCTTTACAAACAAAAAGTTTCATTTCGAAATGACATTACTTCCCTGTCACACCCAAAGGACATTTTTAAGAAAGAAAACTAAGTGGCAGTTCTCCTAAGAATCGATATTCCTGGTATCGAAATAATAGAACGTGGTAGGAGTCTGAAACTTCTTCCTGTACCGTTAGGTGAGGTCATAAGAACGGACCTTTTCAGGTACCTGGCTCCTCGGACCACCCGATGTCAGGTACACTAACGTTTCTCAACCGGTGCTGACTCGCTGACTCGTGTAGGATTCGGTACGACGACGACGATGACGACGACGACGATTCAACGAAGTCAGCACAGGCTGAGACACACTGGGGTCTCTGCTGTCGGGTGGTCCGAGGGGGTAAGGACCCTAAGAGGTCCGTTCTTGTGACCTCACCCGACGGTAAAGGAAGAGGTATTTAAGACAATTTAGAGACAATTCCCTGAAGGGACCACCAGGTCACCAATTCTTAGACGGACGGTTACGTCCCCTGTGTCCAAGTTAGGGACCAGACCTTTGATTCTAAGGTGCACGACACCCTGTCGATTCGGATACAGGGTGTCGGAACTCGGGTGTGGGATCGTGGGTCCGAGGTGTCGTTCTGTTCGTTTACGTCACTCTTCGGGTGTTTAATAATAATAAAAATAAAAATTTTCTTTTCGGGATAAGTCAACTCCTGTCAGATACCGTCCCGACTCGCACCTAGACTCCCACCAGAAGAGTTCCACCCCCATTTACCTTCCGGGAACCTTGGACCAACAAGAGCAGATAGATGAACGAACAACCAGGTGGACCCACTTATCACTTTGCGTCACATTTTATTTCTCGGAAACTTAATAATAGAGTGTTACACTTGTCAAAAATATTGGGTAAGATCCCCTACTACTTGAGTAGTTCCCTTCTTTCAACGGACCGACACTCTCTCGGCCCGACGCTAACCCACAGACAAAGTTACTAAATATCAGGGAAAATTACGTCAACCCTAACCCTCGTTTCCAGTCTCACCCAGAAAGTCCTCTGTGTCCTCTCACCTAAAATCTATATTTAATACGTTGGGAATTTCAAGTTGTGTCTATGTTTGACTCGTCGAGAAAGTACCACCAACCCCTCAATACTGACTAAACACCAGACGAATACTTACCTCTATCCAGTGGAAGGTCAAGACTTTTATAAAAAAGTGTAATCCTGTGGGTATTAATTAATCCCCAAGTACGTCACTCCAGTACTTACCCTAACAACCACGAAACTGGGGGATTTAGACACAAGGACGGGTGTCCCGGGGTCACTATCTAGAGAAAGTCTCAAGTGTCTCCTTAATACTCCCGAACAGAGACTCAGGTCGTGCTTTGTGAAAATACCGTGGTAATTTTGACCTCGAACAAGTTCAACGTCGGTCCTTCGAAGAAAACAGATTCTATTTAGTATGCCGTATAAAATAAAGTTAGACTCTAAATTCAAACTCTGAGGACCCACTCCGAAAACAAAAAGTTTATAAAACCTATCTTAACCAAATGAAAAGGTACTCTCCCATTCTTTCTTAAGATTCGTCGAGTCGGAAGTGGGTCAGCTCGATTAGTTTACTTCCTTCTGAAACTAAGTAAACTAAGTATCGACACACTGTCGACCTTTATTAAGTGGAGGACCAATGACTAGACGTGGGGAGAGACTACTATCGTACCTACGGGGTCTCGAAATCGCACTCTACACAAACTTTATGTTCTCCTACAGGGTCCTCGGTCCCAACAATGAAAATGTACTCCACAAACTACGATTTGTATTTATGAGACTCCCGACCCGAGACCCTTTCGCCTCTAAAATAAAACTTCGGGGTCTCCGACCGAAAGATGTAGGCTAATCTCCCTTTCAGTGGCGTCCCCTGAGACGGCTGTGAACAAGGGACGAGGTCCGGACATCCCAGCCACGATAGCGGAGCATCTCTTAGGAGTAAAGATCAGAGACTCACCGTCACGGATGTACAAGACTGGTAAACAAGGACTTTACACCCTAAAGTATGATTTCACAAGGTCTCGCCTAGTCGAGTGGGGTTCCGTATTGGTAGGGCATTACGTCACCTGAAGAACACTAAAAGTCAGAACGTCCAAGTCACACTAGATTTCCAAAATTTAGTTTTAGACGAGAACCACACCAACAGAAGGTCCTTTACGACGTCCTAAAAAAAAAGAGGAGTCGTGGTTTCCTTAAAGAAACAGAGAAGAATATTGGGTGGACGGGGGTGGGGAAAGGAGAAGAACAGGTGAACGAGGGGAAAGAACGAAGGACTGAGAACACTCGTGAAAAAAGAGGAAGACATGTCCTCTTTACCTGGTTCAGTCCCTCTCGACCTCCCTTCCTCCCCGGTCCTTATTGTCGAGGATAGATGACCCATGAAACTCGACTCTCCGTGACGCCCCGGGACAGTGATTTTAAACAACTCGTCTTCACTGTCGGTAGGGACACAAGTTGTCCCTTGAACCTGAGGAAACTCCCATTACGTTACCTCTCACTTGACCAAGTTCGAACCGGTTCTCACTGGAACCCAGTCGGACCCTATGGGTCGACTAGTGTGGACCTATCACCTACGTTCCGACTGGACTTGTCATCCTTTCCTTACAGATAAGGAATTCTTAGTGGGACGCGGATATCGAACGCACACGAATCAGTGAGTCAGCTCAGGCTGAGAAACACTAGGGTACTTGTGACCGGGCGGTCCGAGGAAAGAGGTACCCTAAGAGGTCTGTTCTCATGACCTCACCCAACGGTAAAGGAAGAACCACTCTACAAAGGCGAATACACTAGAGTCAGAAGTGTCATACAAGTTTCACCCATTATGAAGAAGGTAAAATGAGAACTCTTTAACCTTTGATTACATTTTATTCAACGGTTAAAGATTCGATACCGATTTAAAAAAAATTTTTCATTTGAGATACGGGAAAAAAAATTTTTTTTTTTAGTAAAAATGACGAGACCTAGAAACAACGGAAGAGGTCAACGTCACTCAACCCCGTGCGAGAAACAACGTCTCGCACCTGAACTGAGTCAGTAACGCCACGTGTCCGAATCAACGGGACTCCGTACACCTTGTAAGGGCCCGGTCCCTAACTTCGGCACATGGGACGTAACCACCCACCTAAGAATTGGTGACCTGGGGTCCCTTCAAGGACACTTGTGTGAACTTGACTGCTGTGACCACGGAGATTTGGTAGCACTGACCAGGAGTAAGACCCACTCACTTAAGAGACTCTTCAACCATGAAAAACGACCAAACCCCTTAAAGACGATACCGCTCCATCTCGGACAAATATGGTTTTGGTAAGGGTCCGCAATCGAGGACTAGGGCAACAAAGCATAGTAGATAAAAATAGGACTTCATCCAGGGTATCTGTCTTTTAATTCTGCGCATTTATGAAGAACACCAAACCCCATTACCAAGGTTACCTCCGCAAGATCACTACCCGTACCTACCTTACCATACACATTGGAATCGCGAAAGAATATAAGACGAGTCTACAAACGGTAGAAAATATTTTCATTTCTTGACCCTTGAAAGGTCCTTCCACCACTGACGAGAGGTAGAGGTCGAACTCGAGAAGAAGGGAAACACTACCCCGTCCAGAAGTCGAGACACACTCACTCCGGAGTCGACCCCGGACGCCTCAGAAGTGTCGGGTGAATACTGGACCCCCTCGTAGAGTCTTGTTTAACAATTAGTAGTCCTTCCTTGTGAGCATAACCCTGAGAACACTCATCTACACATCGGTAGAAGACTTTTTTTAGTTCTTTTACGACGCACTTTCGAACATCTTTACCCTAAATCGTCGAACCTACTTTTAGGGTCTATTGTTACCGTGTGAGAAAGTTCTTGAAAGACCTACCATCTCTTTTATTGTAGTCCACCCTTTTAGACCTGTAACTGTTAAAACTCAAGTATCCATCAAATGCCATATACTTGAGACGTACTTTTCTCTCCAATCTTCAAAGGCAGGTTAAATTACAGGAAGTAACACGCACGAGTGAGCATAGACTGCTGTCTATGTTCAACAGTGTTGAACATAGACAGCACTGTTGTCCCAGGATGACATCTTGTGTTCCTTGATATAAGTTATATCAAATACCACTATTTCGTATTACCGTTTCTTATGATTTTTTACACATATATGTATATTGGACCCAGAGGACGTAACGTCCGTCTAAGAAATGGTAGACTCGGTCACCTTGGGTCGTTATTTTTTTGTTAATACTAGTTCATCCCAAATCGATTTCTCTCGTTTCTATTACTTTATACTTCCTTTACTTAGTCACATTAAGTAATGTAGTTACTTCCAGTATAATTAATTACAACTTTTCGGAAAGTCACTTTAAGTCGTAGGAAAGATCTGTTTTTACTACACATTGACCGAATCTTATAGAGTGTTTAAGACTCCAACCGATCAGGACTGGGTAAGGGTCCGAGGAAACAACCCAGACCAAGGTAATAAGTCCGACCTAATCAATTTATTGATACAAGAACGTCAATCTTCAACGGTATACTGAAGTACTATGGACTTCAGTCTACTCTCAAAAGACTATTTCGAAAACGATTAGACTTTATTTCCCCAAACATGTTAACCACAACAGGGAAGGGACAACAAAGTCGGAACTTGTACAGACACTACAGACGTCGACCCCGTCGGTAAGCCGTTGGTACTCCGTCGTTCGTACGTCCTATCCGGTCTGATCGACGTTTATAAAGTAAGGGTTGAAACGACTCGACGATTTACTTGTGGGTAGCGACAGACGGGGATGTATAGTAATGACATAGATGCAGAGGACTGAACCTCCTACTTTATTTAACGGTATCCTTAGTAGGGGTCACTTAATTGGGAAGGACACAGAGGTCAGTACACACTAGGGAGAGTGAAACTGTGACCTGGACAGTACACTGAGTGACACTGGTTACCCTGTTTGCTACGTTCGTCTACGAATGTAGACACGTAACCCGATTGGGAGAACCTTACGACGGCGGTACACTTCTTTAGACACCCTGAGACAACGACTCGACTATTGGTCGTGGTCTACGGTTGTTCACTCACTCTGGTGAACCGGACAAGTCGACGAATGACTGACATAAGGATACTCCCTGACGTCCACTCTGGTCGTCGTCTTGATAGGTCGACTCGGAACGAGTTCATCGACTGGACACCTTAGTGCCCCTTTACTTACCAACGATAGAACTCCGTCTCCACTCGTTTGGAAAAGAATTTCCCGGTCTACCTTGTATCAAATCCGAACACTAGAGACAGTATCGATGAGTAAAGAGTACAACATTCTGTACTCGTTGACACCTGTCATGTCTTTACTTACCTACACCGACACGAGACTATACAAATAAATGTTTCCGTCCACTGACCGAGTGTCGACCTCAAGCCGTCCGGGTACGACTTAATAAGTCGACATCTCGTTAGAAGGGACCACCGAGTCTCCAATTTCGGAGACGGACGTTACGTCCTCTGGGCCCAAACTAGGGACCCAGCCCTTCTAGGGGACCTCTTCCTTTATCATTGGGTGAGGTCATAAGAACGGACCTCTTAGGGTACCTACCTCTTCGGACCATCCGATGTCAGGTGCCCCAGTGTTTCTCAGCCTGTGCTGACTCGCCGAAGTGAATGAATGAATGAATCTCGCTAACGACATCAGTACATGCCTACACTCTCAACCTGACATTTCTTCGGTCTCACAGTTTCTTAATTACGAAAACTTGACACCACAACCTCTTCTGAGGGAACCTGACTTTCCTCTAGTTTGGTTAGTTAGGATTTCCTTTAGTTGGGACTGATAAGTAACCTTTCCGACTACGACTTCGACTTCGAGGTCATGAAACCGGTGGACTACGCTTCTCGGCTGAGTAACCTTTTCTGAGACTACGACCCTTCCTAACTCCTGTCCTCCTCTTCCTCCACTGTCCCCTACTCTACCAACCTACCGTAGTAGCTGAGTTATCTGCACTCAAACTCGTTCGAGTTCCTCTACGACTTCCTGTCCCTCCGCACCACACGACGTCAGGTACCCCAGCGTTTCTCACTCTGTACTGCCTCGGTGACTCGTTGTTACTGTTGTTTACTGTATCGTCAACAATTGACTGGGGCTCCCTACAGGTATGATGACAGTTTACTTTCAGTTTAATGCCTTACTACATATCTCATACTCAGAGAAACCCGTTTTTTTGAGGTCTTTTTTGGGTCTTTTAAGGTATATATATATATTTATATTACATAAAATATATAATATATATTTAATTTAATATTATATATATAATATAAATATTATATATATATAATATTTATATATTTTGGGGGGGAAGGTCTTTCCAGACCTTCTTATATGTGGTCGAAGACCCGAGACCTAAGGAGTCTCACCACCACAACCTTTAGCCGTACCTCTTCCTCCCCATACGTCTCTACTTATTGAAAAGTATGTCAAAACAAAGTACATAATGTTACTCGTACGAACGTACGGACGTGTGATTCAGTGACATCAGCACAGAGAAGCACTGGGGTACCTGGCATCGGGCGGTTCGAGAAGACAGGTACCCTAAGAGGTCCGCTCTTATGACCGTACCCAACGGTCCGGGAGGAGGCCCCCTAGCAGGACTAGGTTCCTAACTTGGGTGTAGAGGACGGGACGTCCACCTAACAAATGGTGACTCGGTGACCCTTCGGGTGTTCCTCGTGTACCGAACACTTAGACCCTTTTTTAATTCCTTTTTTACTCTTTATTAATTTGTAGAGTTTTAAGGAGAAGTCACACTAATTCCTGGTAGGTCTCGACCTCCGGCTTCCGGGGAAACCGAGACAGGTGTCAGTAGTGATCTCCCGCGACCGTAAGGGGCCCCGTCCTTACTTCTCCAACCGCGACCATCCTTCGTGCACGCACGATTCCTTCCACCCACTTAAAAGACAAACTTAGTGAAAAGATCTGAACCGAAAAGACTTCCGTCTTGTCTCCGGATTTTCAGTACCAGTCACGGATCACCGGGCATGTGGATTCTTAAATAACCTTTTTTTATTTTTTTCTTAAATAGCCCGGTAGTTGGGCCTAAGGAGACTAACTTGGTGAAACACAGTTCGGAGCCGAGAACCGAGGACACCAGAAGTCCCGTAACGGTGTTGTGGGGTTTGTCGTTCCGGAAGACTGCTCGAGAACGTCGGAGATAAACACTCGACACCCTTAGGAGACGATGTTAAGTACTCTTGGTCAGGAGTCCTCTTACACTTTAAAGAGGAAAAGAGATATCTTTTGGAAAGAACTACGTAGTAAGGTCGACAACACTCGTCCTTTAGTAAATGTTCTTCCTTGCGATTTGTCTTTTCGTCAAAATTCCTCACAAATTATCGGAGGTGGTCGTCAAGGGACGGACCGGTCACTCACTCCCGTCCCTTATACTCTACTCGGGACACCTCACAAGACCACTTAGGACACCGGCACTTGCGAATCGGTGGGGGAGTGTATTTTCGGTCGTCTCGGTCAGACTTTCCTCAACGACAGTCGGGGTCTGCTGACTCTTAAACTTGTACGCACCCCTAGTGCATGTTTACCCACCTCCTCAAAAAACCCCCCTCCTCGATTCAAACTGGCTAAGATTATCATAAAGTGGATATAATATATGTAGAGTATTGTGCTCACACGTGTCGAATATGAATTTGTGTCACCAAATCGAAAAGGTTTCGTCAAACTATAGATTAAATATAGTAATTCTAGTCGTCCATCTGAATGACTGGTGACGAATGCACCTTGAAACCAAATCAAAATCCACTTTATCAAAGTAACTAATTACTACAGTAGTACGACTACATTATTACTCAAAACTTCTTGCCTGTCACCTCCGTATACAAAGGTCCGAGGTCCGGCATCTCCCCGTTGTGCCTGTGACCAAAACGTTTACGGTCGGACCGTCGGTGTCACCACCCCCTCTCCTTGGGTGGAGGACGACGACGGGAGACACTTGGTTTGCGTTCCTAGTCCTTATTTTGCGTCTCGCTCAATCTTGATAGTTTGGGTCGGTGGAAATTTCCCGTACCTTGTCACTAGAGAAACTCTGAATAAATCAAAGTCACAAAACAAAATCCCCGGAGGGAACACCGAGTCGACCATCTCTTAGGGGGACGTTACACCCTCTGGGTCCAAACTGGGGACCCAACGCTTCTAGGGGACCTCTTCCCTTTCCGATGGGTGAGGTCATAAGACCGGACCTCTTAGATATGTCAGGCACCCCCAACGTTTCTCAACCTGTGCTGCCTCAAAACAAAATCACAAATATAAATTTCTTTTTTTTCATGGTGGTGTTCATTTATCCTGAACTATGTGGTTTTGGTTCAAAGTTCTCAACCAAACCTCCCTGAAGGGACCACTAGGTCGCCCATTCTGAGACACCAAGGTGACGTCACCCGGAACCAAACTAAGGACCAGCCCCTTTATCCTACGGTGTACGGTGCACCGGTTTTATGTTTGGTGTTTTCGTTTTGATCTTCGTGACTTTTAGAATCTTTTTTTTTCTCAACTAACCTTGGGTAAGAGGGGGGTGCACCGTCCCTCAAACCCTTCTTCACGAGGACTTCGGGGAGGGTCGGGATAACGGTAGTAAAGAAACTGCCACTTCTGGTGGTGCAGTCGTGCGGGGTCCTCAGGGACAATGACCCGCCCTACCGGAGTATAGTGTCGAGTCGACTCGGCACAAAACCGGCATTCTGACCGAATACGTGACGGAACCTTTCGGTCCTCCTGAAGTCAAGACCTTAAAACCTGGCTCCTCCCTGAGACCTTAAGTGGGACAGGGTGGACACGATCTCTTCTTTCTTATGGTGACGTTCATTTATCCTAACTATGTTGTTTCGGTTCAAAGTCCTCAACCAAACCTCTCTGAAGGGGCCACTAGGTGGACGTAATCCCCCGTTGTTGGAAGAGGTACAAAACGATCCTGTCCACTGTTTTTGTCATCGGTTTCAATCTCTTTACGTCAGGAACAACACCCACGTACATACACTAGCACAACACCTCCCCCACCACCCTTCCTTCCCTCTTCCCACAGGGAGACCCTCCTCTTCTGCCCAAAAACTCCCCTGAACCGTGTACGAAACCAGAACTGAACGGAAACAGTCGTAACCCATCCCCTCTCCGTCTCTCTCCCGTCTTCCCTCGAAACCATTGTTCGGGTAGTTGGAGGGATTACGTGCGTAGAGGATATCTTTCGTGGAGACACACAGAAAGATGGAACTGAACGACCGAAGTCCCTCAGTCACGACCCTCCCCTCCGGAGAGAAGAGTCCGTCCTTCACATCCTTCAAGTCTACCCTAGGCCTCCGTCCACGAATGACTGGGACCCGTTCCCTGAATGAGACAAAGAGAAGAGAGTAGGTAATTTTACTACTGTCACTGTACGAGGATCCTAGTCTCTGCTGAGTCAATATAGAAGTACACTTTGTCTCATAATGACCGTGGAGTGTTAGGCTCATAAATTGTTCGGTGGGACATGTAAGCAACCAAGAGTGGTTCACAAATAACTCGAGGCAGAACCCGTAGCCGAAAGTCCAGTCCCGGTTGACGATGGGACGTCTCAAATACTGGTCACCACAGTCACAAAGGAGTTTCATCGACCCTCTTGTAAGGGGTCTCTACACGAGGACCAAATTCACCAACCTACTTAACATTACTCGGACTAGTACACCTGGTCGCTCCACCGTCGGGGGTTCCTGTCCGGTCCCCCACCTACATTGATTCTCGTCGCACAACAATGAGGTTACGACACAAACCCCTGGTGGTTAGGGACCCGGTCAACAGGGCCAGTCACTCCGACATGAAGGGTACACTTCCGTGGGGAGGATGCAATTGCGATTAAGGTGGCAGTAGGTCAGTGTCCCGTGACTACTGTCAGTAAGTAATTAGGGGACTCTCCCGAGAAGAAGCAGAGCTCGACGCAACGTCACTTGCCCTGAGCTCGACGGCTGACCCTCTCGTCTGGGTATTAGTGAGTCGAACATAATCGTCTCTCGCCCCTTTCACTGTTCAGACGTCAAGGACAAGAATGTCTCTACTACTCGACAGAGCCTCGTCGCTAAACCGATTTTCTCTCGGGCGTTCTGAGGTTCACTTAAACAGTGAAACACAAGGGGAGGAAAAACCGATTCACAATCACGTTCAAACGTCAACTTAAAGTCTATAAGACTTGACCACAAAGAAAGAACCGTAAGCAACTACGGTGTGACTTTCGTCTCACGATTTCATGTCATATAAAAAGAAAACGTGGGTTTTACTTAGAACCTGGATGTAGGAACCACATATAAAAAGAAGTCAATAAGAGAGCGAAACCGAAAGGTCGGGGGACTGGGTCTGTGGTAGGGTAGAGTAAGTCAAGGACTTCGAAGACAGATCGGTGACGATAACGAGGTTGCACCGAAGGGCCCACCGTGTCACCATCTCTTGGGCGGACGGCTACGTCCTCTGCGCCCTCTGCGCCCTCTGCGCCCAAGCTAGGGACCCAGTCCTTCTAAGGGACCTCCTCTTTTACCGTTGGGCGAGGTCACAAGAACGGACCTCTTGGGGTACCCATCTCTTAGGGCACCTGTCTCCTCGGACCACCCGTGGACAGGTACGCCAGCCTTTCTCAGTCTGCACTGTCGTGTTTCTTCGTTCACGGGGTTGTACCGGTGCTCCCGACGTGAACCTGAAAACTTTATCCCCCGTCCACACAAAAAACCTCAGTTCATTTAGTACAGACTAAAATCCTAGACAGGACCGCAAGGAATCCCAGTCTTTTCTGAAGTTTCTTTTGTAAGTTTTCTCCCCTTGAACTCTTCTTTAGTCTTCTATAGAAAATCTTTATGTTAGAATTTTACGGTGGCCGACCTTTCCCATCAAAAGTCTAGTGTCCTCCTTAGCCTCGACAGGTTTCCTTCTTAGACGGACACCTTAAGACTGACTCGAGTTTTACTACATCATGTCGGCAGACTAACCTCTTCCCACTACCCAGGGGTGGTCCTCCGTCCACTGTTTCAATACCTCGGACCACAGAGGAACTCTATCTATTACGTCCCAAGGTCTGCTACACCAGAATTTTCCCAGTATTTTTCGGGACTGTCGAACTACCTACACCTGTAGTATATATATAAAAAAGGTGTTATTTCTTGCCCTAGGAAAGTTTCGTAAAGGATTCATCTTTTTCTACTAGAAACGTACCTACCTGACTTCGGGAGACCCGGGGCACAGTGAACGACGGCCGACAGGGCCTTTTGTGGCATATGTACAAAGGACCAACACGAGAACCCACAAAGAAATTCTAAATAACTAAAAAATACAAAACCGACGCCACCCAGAAGGAACGACGTACACCCGAAAGAGATCGACACCGCGAGCTCCCGACGAGAGGCAATGTCACCCGTCCGAAGAGTGACCCTACCGAGGAGAGCAAAGTCCCGTGGCCGACACTCGGGTTGCTGCACCCGAACCATCGACGTCGAGGACCCGAGATCTCGTGTTCGAATCATCAACGCCACGCACCTGAATCAACGAGGATCCGCACACCCTTGAACGGTGTGGTCCCTAGCTTGGGTGCAGGAGACGTAGCCGTCCGCCTAAGAATTAGTGACCTGATGGTCCCTTCGGGGATAGTCTACAAAGTTCGAAGGAAAATTACCGTCACCGTTACTACATAACAAAAGTCGGAAAAACCTCAGAAAGACGTAAAACTCTTGAGAAAAAAAACAAACAAAAAATTAGACCTATAACTTCGATCACCATTCGTACAGGGGGACGGGGGGGGGTGTGTACAGAGAATATGTGTAGATCTACACATATTCTCNGGTCGACGTCGAGGTCAGTTTCCAGTCCGTCCACGGGTTCAGAACTCATAAGGAGTTTTTCGGAGGTCGTCAAGGGACGACGACAGTTATTACCATTAATATTAATACTCGGTCAGGGGGCTCCTCGAGTTTCGTGAAAGACCTACGACGTCGTAACTAGGAGTATTGTGCTCACATTGTCCCCTTCCTCGTTCGCAACAGTAGTGAAATATCTACCTTTTGCAGTGGCTCCCTCCGTCTTTACTAACAGACAAGTGTACCTTGTCCAATGCTACAACTCCAAAATACCTAAGTCAACACACACGATTAACGACCCGATTTTACGTCGGGGAGGGGTCGGGGCGGGGTTAGTCGGAAACGGGTCTTCCTACAGTCGTGTTCGGATAGGGTTCCTGAAACGAGGTATTCACAATCACTATCATCGAGTCAGTACAGGCTGAGAAACCCTAGGGCACCTGACATTGGGTCGTCCGAGACAGGTACCTAAAGAGGTCCGTTCTTATGACCTCACCCAACGGTAAGGGAAGAGGTCCTCTAGAAGGGCTGGGTCCCTAGCTTGGGTCAAGGGGACGTAACGTGGGTCTAAGAAATGGTAGACTCGGTGGTCCCTTAAACGAGGTATTACGTTTCAGTAAATTTCTATTAAATCAATAAAAAGAAAATAAACATAAAAATGGTTTGTTCGATATCCCGTCGAACAACATTTTCAATATAGGTTCATTTCTATTTTCTTGTTTCCGGTTTATAGTACATTACCCGCACCCCACCCCCGTCGCTACCCTACCCCCATTCTCTCGCCACGACCTTCCACACACAGTTTTGGTCAATCATAGTGACTTGAATCGTAAATCGACACCCTAAGGACCGTCGGTTCCGACCTTTCCCTTCGACGACGACGATTCAGCGAAGTCAGCCCAGGCTGAGACACGCTGGGGTATCTGCCGTCGGGTGGTCCGAGGGGGCAGGGACCCTAAGAGGTCCGTTCTTGTGATCTACTGCATACTTCCGACACGTGTACACACACGAGTCAACGGCTCAGCACAGACTGAGAAACACTGAAGTACCTGAAATCGGACGGTCCGAGGAGGTAGGTACCCTAAAGGGTCCGTTCTTGTGACCTCACCCAACAGTAAAGAAAGAGGTCCCCTAGAAGGGGTTGGTACCTAGTTAAGAAATGACGTCCGCCTAAGAAGTGCCGACTTGGTGACCTCTTCG
The DNA here is from genome assembly GCA_006410555.1 of Capra ibex. Classification (NCBI taxonomy): domain Eukaryota; kingdom Metazoa; phylum Chordata; class Mammalia; order Artiodactyla; family Bovidae; genus Capra; species Capra ibex. Next base: position 59,444,938 of record SJYO01048061.1, on the reverse strand, counting down.
GGTACTTCCAGAGATACATTATACTATTTTATGTGACACTACGTTCTTCTTAAATCCACACACTCGAGTTAGTCTATTCAATCGGATCCTTATTTCCAAAGTAAGACGTAGAATACTGCCTCGCGGAACTCCGATCTAGCGTTTCTCACCGACGAGTGCGGTATGTGGCACGTGCACGTGTGTGTGTGCGGGTGGGAGTACAAAGATATAAATTTACAACTTCCACTTTACACCAATTTTAAGCGTAGTTCCCGTTTGAACTTTCCCCGTTACCCTAAACTTCCGACATTTCACCGGTAAGCCACCACCTGTCCACTTCCGTCACCGCCTTTATAAAACGGTCGGAGGTAGAAAGACGTCATAAGACACTACTTGGTACCTAAGAAGAATTGTGGGCCAGAAAGTCAAAGGAAGAGGGACTGAATGTATAGTGAACGAACATATCTTAGAGACTTACATTTACTGGGGCCGCCGTCAATATAGTTGTATATGGGACTCCCGTTCGAGACTAAAGGTGTATTTATGTTTAAGGCCTTTCCTGAGGAACGAGTAGTAACGACGTTTCATTGGTTCAGAGGTTTGAGAGACGTTTAACCTCCAAGAAATGTGTCAACAAACACTCTCTCCGTCGACCCATAAAGACAGAAAGAAGGAACGCAAGAAGCACAATTTGACAGACTCTTATTGGCACTCCCAATACGAAAATCTCCGAATCGAAAAAAGTCAAGATCTTTTGTCTACTCCTACATAACAGGTTCGTTTTGTAACCACAAGGGTTTCACAAGTCTCTAGAACTTGTAAGAAAGTTTGCGGTAGAAGTACTCGTTACGGGGGAGGTAATTTAGGACGGGTACCAACACACACACACACACACACACACACACTCTCTCTCTCTCTCTCTCTCTCTCTCTCCCTCTTACACTGTCGATCTTTACCTCGTCTTTTCCTTTTCTAATCAATTACAGTGGAATCTATTATCACGGAGACTTCGGTGAACGGTGGAAAAATTGGTCCCCACTTTTTGTTGAACTAAAGTTATAATAACTATAATAAAGACCGAGAACTTCTGGATACTTTACTTTTGATTCGAAATTTTCGAAACGTCAATTAACGACGACTCAATTCGTAAAAAAAAAAAATTTTGTGGAAACACGACTGCGTATTAAATCTTTTAGCTAGTCCCTCTACTCCTTATTTTTATACCCAGATTTTATGAGGACCGATTAATGTGTGACGACATTATTTGAGACTTACCGGGTCTCGTGGTACCTCTTCCCCGGCTCCGCGCACACCTCCCGCCGGTCTCTCGACCGCAGTGTTTCGCCCCTTTTGTCTCGTCTCGTTTCCCGGGGCAGACGGGACTGCTTCCCAAAGAATAAACTTTAATCAGGACCGTACTGTAAAGGAAATTCGTGTCTCGGACGGTTTCATACCCCTCTCGGTCACTAAAATCTTAACCTCCGCCATAAATACGGAGAGCTTACTTATCCGTGCCACAACCATTTATTCCGGTTCAGAGTGCGGACCGGGAACTGTTACAATATTTCCTACCCTTAGCCGGGGGACGAAGGGGGTGTGGGGAGAGGGAGGTTTAGCCGGGGAAACGTAAGCCGAGAGTCAACAGAGGTGAGTTGTCACGTACAGAACTATCGTCTGGTAGTGTGGAAAGTACAACGGTTTTGACCCCAGGTCGATGCACGGCGAGTCTTCAGTTATTTCTCCGTTAACACCACCCTTCCTTTCAAACGAAATAAAGTCTCCGACCGTTAACCCCGTCCTTTCCCGCCCGAGGACAGGTTTCTGGCCGAGGGAGGGACTGTTCGACCCCGTTCTCGAAAGTACCTGTCTCGTCCCCGGAGGTGGTCTTTGTCGTGTCAGTCGAGACTGGCAACAGCACTTTGACCAGTACTCCACCAGACTAGTGACAGTAGAACTACCAAAATCAGAAGTCAAGGTCCCAACCAAAAAGGGGTAAAGAAACTCCGGTCAAGAGTTTTTGACCATGTCGAATACACCACCGATATCAGATCAGGACCACCCCCAAATCATAGACATTCTGTCGAGTGTCCTACACCGCGTCTTATAATAGATATTGGGAACTCTTCCTTGGTTTCAGGGAACTAAAACGGAGTAATGATTTGATAATAAGAAATCAGAACAAACTGATAAAAAACAACGAAGACGCAAAAGAGTGAAGGGACTAATTTGAATGAACGAACCGATCTAAAAGGTGTCTGTTTTCCGACCGACTCCTGTGCCCCCTGTTTCTGGTATCGCAGGACGAGACAAAATGAATCACATTTAAATTCGGACATAAAAAGAAGGGTTTCTCCCGCTATTGTGAGGGTTCTCGTGGTCTTAAACAAGAACCTCCTTCCCCCCGTTTTTTTTGGGGGAACATGAAAAATACGTATTTCGAGTCTATCTATATGTCACGTACTTGTCTAAGTAACATAGACATATAGACACCGTAATTTTAAGATATTTACCCCCCGTTAATCCTTTTTTTTTACAAATTCCGAATCCTTACCCTCCTCCACTTTAGTACTTCTATTCGACCCTTTTGGGAAGGTAGGTAACTTCTCGAAACCGGATTCAGTTTCCTTCGCCGGCAAAAGGTCTACCGGTCAAGAAACCGTTCTGAGAAACGGTCAGTCAGGAAGAAAGCCCCCAGTCCTCCGACTTCTTTAAATAACTCTTGGTAACGCAACAGAGTCTGTGGGTACAGCCCCCGCCCCCCATCCCACTTTTCATCTGAAGGAGCACGTTCCTCAGTAAGGACGGGTCCTTTACTTTGTAAAGTCTTCGTAGACTCTCCGTAATCCTTCTTTTCCTCGTCCTCTTTCGTCTCCTCCTCCTCTGCTCCCTCTCCTTCTTCGTCCGCGACGTCTTCGCCGGCACTGAATCTCCTAAACGAAAGGAAACTCCTAGTGCAGGAGGAGAAAGAACCAAAAGACACTAACTTGTATAAACCGACTATTTCTTCTGACGAACATGGCCTTGTCTTTCCGCCCTCCATTTACGAACGGTGGCCACCAGAGGGAACGACCTCAAAGTCGGGTAGGAAAAGCTACGGACCGTTTTAGGTCGAGACCCTAGGAAGTCTCTTGTCGCGTTTCGCAGAAGGGAAGGGACGGAGCCCGTAGAAGACAGAGCAACCCAGGAATGAACAAGAATCAGGAAAGAAGACCGACTTGTTCGAAGGACCACGGGCTAGAAACACAGAAAGTGGTCGGTCCCTGTCAGTCACTCAAAACTATTCAGAACGTCCACTTATTAGTCGAGAGAATAGTGGTAGTCCCGTAGGCTCGTCGTGTCGCAAGAAGGTTCCTAATTAAATCGCGGTTTGGAATTCTTCACTTCCTTCTGTTGGGCATCGAACTTAACGGATGGACCATTTAACGACTTTGTTAGTCGCCGGGTCATACCCTCGGAGGGACCCTTCGCTTCCACTATTTGCACAACATCAAGGCACTACCTCCCCTACCCCAGACGTCTACCTCCGGGAAGAGTTCCCCCTGTACCTCCCCGACGGTATCATTGGAACCGTCACATGAGGAACCGAGAACGTTCACCCAGACCTTACATAACCCGATTAACCAACCTTTTTCGTTTCCCTTCCCAGGGGACACCTAACAGACCCCCAAAAGAGGTCACCCAGTGTACTTATCTTTAGGTATGTACAAACCCGATGCACTTAAAAAATAACTATTGTTATCATTCAATCTTCTCAGGGACGACCCGTCACTCCTAGTCTGAACTAAGTTTGTACTTAGTTCACACAAGTTCGGCAATCAGTATAGAGGCAAAACCGGGACTTAGGAAAGATCACAGGGTTCAAATACCATACTGAAATCATTATGACCTGTAATTTCCGAAATTCAAACGCACTAATTAATGTGACTGGAACCTATTATGATTGATTAAGTAGATACGGTCGACCGCACTGTGGACCGTCACCAGTCAGTATGTTTCTATTGCCACCTGTCTACCGGTCTGGGATACCGGGTCCGTAGGTACACCTAGACTCGAACCTCTCTTGAACAAACAGAAGAGTCTAGAGTTCATCCTACAGAATTGGGTCCCCAGCTTGGGTCCAGAGGACCTAACATCCGTCTACGAAATGACAGACTCGGTGGTCCCTTCGACGAAAATCTCTATCCACCCAAGTTAAACAGTAAGAGTCTAGGATACAACCTATCCCAGACCCAGAAACTCCCACTGTCGACTTACTGCCAATACCTAGGGCAGCCCGTGTGACAGGGTTTCTCCTGCGACGGTTGTAGTGACGGAAGGTTCGGTCTTTTCACTTTTCACCTTCACAATCAGTGGGTCACAGACTGAGAAACTCTGAGGAGTCTGACATTGGACGGTGTGAGGAATCAGGTATCGTGACTTTGGACCCAGAGGGTGTGACGTCCGTTTGAGAAATGACATACTCGGTGGTCTCATCGGGGTTTCGGTTTTTCGGACCGAAGTTTAGAATCTTGATGGCGTAAAATAAACTTACTGGAACCTGTTCTACAATGAAGAGAATAAGACTCACAGGGGGAGGTAATAATTTACGTCTATTAAGTTGACGAGAATTCTTACTCTAGAACATAAACGTACAATAGAGCCGTATAGCATAGTGTAAGAAAGATTTCTCTGTGCCTGACGTAGGACCAATTCCTTAGTCGTTGTAACCAAGAGTCCGTTCATTCACTACGACTTCCAGAGTATCTTCTTCCCCAGATACAGAGAAAAGAACGTGACTGAAGTCCTTAGAGACACGACTTACTCCGTAGAGAACGTAAGGAGTAGGAAGAACACTGGTCCGTCTCTACTAGGACTTCATGACACACAGTAAAGATGGGCGTCTCAACCTGTCTTGAGTCGGTGGACCGGAGTGACACCGAGTCCCCCGCACCCTTCACGTCAGGGACCGACCCTTCAGTGAAAGGTCTCTGTAGATGTGAGGTACCACCCGCCCTTGTGTCAAGAAACCACTAGACATTCGACAGTAACTATGTCCATCATTTCCGTCTTCTAGGACCATACACCTCCTCTTCTCAGTGTCCTATTATCTTTAATTCCCCTTTCCCCCTTTTTTCACAACCACTGGGATGTTTTCGTAGAACGATGTCATTCATTTGTCTCGACAGACAGAAGTCTTTGACTGGAGAATCGATGAGAGAATTTATTCCCGAATATAAATAAAACAAAGAACCGACACGGTACGTTGTACACCCTAGAATCAAGGGTCTGGACCTTACCTTGGTTGTGGGAAGAACCACCTTCACGTCTCAGAATTGGTGACCTGACGGTCCCTTCAGGGTTATTGATGAAAAGAAAAGACATAGAATTTTTTTTTTAAAAATTGTGGTTTTGGTGAAACATAAACACACATCTGTTAATTGTGACAATACCATCAAAGTCCACTTGTCGTCTCCCTGAGTCGGCATGTATATGTACATAGGCAAGAGGGGACTTCGGGCGAGGGTAGATCCGACCGTGTACTGTGACTCGTCTCAAGGTACACGATATATCATCCAGAAACATTGATGAAAATTTAAGTTGAGAGGTCCTTATCAATTTTCGGTGAACCGTTGGTAAACTAAAGAGTAAGTACCGTTCACAAAGCAACGTCAAACCCTGCATAGACGACGCACGACGTCAGGTACCCCAACGTTTCTCAGTCTGCGCTGACTCACCGCCTTACCGACTTGCCTGTGATCCCGTATAGACACTTTCACAATCAACGAGTCAAGTCAAGTCAAGTCAAGTCAGCGAGTCAGTATAGGCTGAGAAACGCTGGGGTACTTAGCGTCGTGTGGTCCGGAGGTACAGGTAGTGGTTGAGGGCCTCAAGTGGGTTTGAGTACAGGTAGTTCAGTCACTACGGTAGGTCGGTAAAGTAGGAGACAGCAGGGGAAGAGGAGGACGGGGGTTAGGGAGGGTCGTAGTCTCAGAAAAGGTCACTCAGTTGAGAAACGTACTCCACCGGTTTCATGACCTCACAGTCGAAATCGTAGTAAGGAAGGTTTCTTTAGGGTCCCGACTAGAGGAAGTCTTACCTGACCAACCTAGAGGAACGTCAGGTTCCCTGAGAGTTCTCAGAAGAGGTTGTGGTGTCAAGTTTTCGTAGTTAAGAAGCCGTGAGTCGAAAGAAGTGTCAGGTTGAGAGTGTAGGTATGTACTGGTGACCTTTTTGGTATCGGAACTGGTCTGTCTGGAAACAACCGTTTCATTATAGAGATGAAAAATTATACGACAGATCCAACCAGTATTGAAAGGAAGGTTCCTCATTCGTAGAAAAGTAAAGTACCGATGTCAGTGGTAGACGTCACTAAAAACTCGGGGGTTTTTATTTCAGACTGTGACAAAGGTGACAAAGGGGTAGATAAACGGTACTTCACTACCCTGGTCTACGGTACTAGAATCAAAAGACTTACAACTCGAAATTCGGTTGAAAAAGTCAGAGAAGAAAGTGAAAGTAGTTCTCCGAAAAATCAAGGAGAAGTGAAAGACGGTATTCCCACCACAGTAGACGTATAGACTCCAACAACTATAAAGAGGGCCATTAGAACTAAGGTCGAACACGAAGGAGGTTGGGTCATAAAGAGTACTACATGAGACGTATCTTCAATTTATTCGTCCCACTGTTATACGTCGAAACTACATGAGGAAAAGGATAAACTTTGGTCAGACAACAAGGTACAGGTCAAGATTGACAACGAAGGACTGGACGTATGTCCAAAGAGTTCTCCGTCCGGTCCACCAATCAGTGAGTCAGCACAAGTTAAGATGCGCTGGGGTACTGAGCGGTCCGAGGAGACAGGTATTCTACGAGGTCCGTTCTTATGACCTCACCCAACGGTAAAAGAAGAGGTCCCCTAGAAGGGTTGGGTCCCTAGTTTGGGTCCAGAGGGCGTACCACCCGTCTAAGAAATGACAGACTCGGTGGTCCCTTCGGGACTCCGAGAAGGTCATCTTTTTCCTTAAAACTGAGACTATCCCAAACATTCCATTCGTCTGAAAAGAAGGATAGTAGTAAACCCTTTAACCATCTTCTGTAAATTCTCGGAACCAAGCTCCAATACGCCGTTTGATTGTGTGACAGTCCCTCGAACTCAGATCGGTACGGTTGGTGTCGGGACCCCTGGGCAAGTGATTCACCCATTTGGACCTGAAATGAAAGGTTGTAGACGTCAGTCTCCTTCAGAAAAAAATTTTTTTTTGTTAGATTAAGAAAAAAAATTTGAATAAATAAACCGACGTAGTCTAGAATGAACGTCGTGAGTTCTAGAAGGGAACACCGAGGGCCTGAGAGATCAAACCGTACGTCGGAATCAACGGGGAGCCGTGCACCCTCAAGTCAAGGGACTGGTCCCTAGCTTGACACAGGGGATGCAACGTTCCGTCTAAGAATTGGTGACCTAACGGTCCCTTCAGGGTTTCCTTCAGGAAAACAATGAGACCGACACATTCATTTCTTTACGGAAGAGGGGGGCGACGGTGAGACGGGTGTCAAGAAAAGTACAACCCAACACAATGAAAACACCTTTTGTTAAACGGTAAATTGACACGTCACACTATCCTTTAAGACTCGACGAAGCAGGTACATTCAGGGATCCTTATACACCGACCTCGGTCCTGGACGTCTGTATACACACCAGGTCCGACCCATATACGAAAGACAAAAGGGAAGAGGACCCAGGTCACAAGTATTTATTGTAAGACATAAGGACCTGTATTATGAAAAGAAGTACGGGAGGAGGGAAAATTTCTCAACTCAATTTTACCTTAAAAGGAATTACTATCATCCACTTACGTCAAAGTGTCTTAGTTAAAGTTAAAATTCTCGTGGAACTCTTAATGGTCCTCATCACTCAAAATAACATAACTTAATTATCCGTAAAGACTTCGGTTCTCAGATCCCAAGTCTGACAGTTAAAAAGGGGAAAGACCGAAGTGAAGTTTCTAGTATTGTCTTTCGGACTAGAACTTTACTTTGAAGACTTGCTGCACGGAGCGGTTACCTACCAGGAGTACCTTTATTTAAATTTATTTATTTAAATAGGTACTCTCGGACGTTCAACTCCCAGATCTAAACATATGTTTCAAAAGTTCCGTAGCCCAGACAAACTCGATAACGAAGATAAAAGATGAGTCTCCCATTTCCCTGCTAGTTCAAGGTCACGTTTTTTGAATAGGAATCTGAGTCGACAGGATTCCTAATCATGAACTCCTATCTTTCACTGTGTCAAGAGAGAAACTGACTATTCCCGACGGGATCCGGACTGTGACATTACCATATTTTACGTTAGGGAAATGTCTTCTAAGAATCCCACTAAACCAGAACACCCGAGCTTAAATACCACTCTTCCCTAAAACACTGGACAGAAACCTAAAAGTTCCAGTAAACACACAGAATATTTCAGTCTCTAAAGTTTGAACCAACACGTAACCTTAGTATATTCCTTAATTTTTTTCGTATCCAACAAATCAAAGGTGGGGAGATAAAAAAAGGAGAGAGAGAAAAAAAAGAAAGAGATAAAACAAATCAACGACTCACCATAGACTGAGAAAACGCTGGGGTACCTGGTATCGGGCGGTCCGAGGAGGCAGGTCCTATGACCTCACACAACGGCAAAGGAAGAGGTCGGGTGGATATACGATTGAGACTTAAAGCCCCTCCCCCCCAACAGAGACGTCCTAAATGAAAAATATACACCGACACGACTACGAAGGAACGACGCGAACCCGAAAGAGGCAAAAACCACTCGTCCCGACCCCCTCCAAGGAGAAACAGCGTCGCGTGTCCGAAGAGCAACGTCACCGGAAAGAGCAACGTCTCACACCCGAAGCCATCAACGCTGAACGCCCGAATCAACGGGGCTCAGAATACCTTAGAAGGGTCTGGTCCCTAGCTAGCTTGGGTGCAGGAGACGTAACCGTCCGCCAAGAATTGGAGACGTGGTGGTCCCTTCAGGAGTGTATATAAAATAAAATAAAAATAAAAAAAAAAAAATTAAAAATAAAAATGAAATAAAATGAAATGTTGTGACATAACCAAAACGGTATGTGGCTGTAAACTCATCTGAGACTACATTGACCAAGGAAGGTAAACCCTTAGTGCACCCAATAGGACACACAAGGAATCCAGGTCCGAGACGGGAAGAGAAACGAGGTCCTACGGCTGAGGTAGTTCCTCGAGAGAACGACAGACCTAAACTAGTCACCCTGTCCTCTGCCCTCCGTCCTTCCACCACGTCCGCCCGTGGGAAAGAGGACTGAGGCGGTACCGTAGAGGAACCCGACCGACACCGGACTCAACTTCCATGACGAGGAGAGGGTCACCGTCAGAAGGCGTGAGAGAAGGTACAAGAGTATCGGTGAGGGAGGGGAACGGAGGAACCCGGAACCCGACCCTCGAAACCGGGTACTCGTCGGGTTTCCCTGACGTGCCACGGGATCCCACAGGGATGTGGGACGGGTGGTAGAACGTTTGTAACCCAGTAAGACTTTTTCACTTTCAACGAGTCAGTCCAGGTTGAGAAACGCTGGGGTACCTGACATCGGACGGTCCGAGGAGACAGGTACCTTAAGAGGTCTTTCCTTATGACCTCACCCAACGGTAAGGAAAGAGGTCCCCTAGAAGGGTTGGGTCCCTACCTTGGCTCCAGACGGTGTAGTGTCCGTCTAAGAAATGGTGGACTCGGTGGTCCCTGCGGGACTTCAGTAAGACTTGAATGGAATGTAAAACCCCCAGCGGACGAAAGACGACCCTGGGACTTATCATATTCTTAGCGATCTTTTGAACTGAAAGGTTCAGTCGAGAGGACAAGACTTTCTCGATGACGAAGAAATTTCCACGGACTCTATCGGGTCTGGCCCGACTGCCACCTTCCTGGTCTCTCTTTAGACCAAGGGGGTCAGATCACGTCCTCCGTCACGACGTCACTGACCCCTCCGTACTTCGGTAGTGAAGGAGAATCCCCGAACCTCTACCAAGGAAATGGGAGTCCCTCTGAGCAGAGTCGCTAACCATAGAAACGAAGAACCTTTTTGTAGGTCACAGTGTAAGAGTAGCCTCTTCCCTTCACAGGACTCTCTTTCGACCTGAAAGGGTTCGCCAATACCCCACTCCCACCTACCACCTGCCGCCCAGAGCACGTAGTCCCTCTCACCCGAACGCCTACTACACCAGATCAGAGGGCATTTAGTGAGTGGACGTTTACTTGTGCACCGTATTCTGCTATAGACGTCACTAGCACCCATCTTCCGCTCTTATTCCGTTCTTATTCGCGTGTCCTTCACCGTCACTGTCAGGGTGAGGATCTTGCTCTATGGCAAAAATTAAACTTAATAAAAGTAATTCTGTAAAAAACCCCATCGTCAAATTCTCAGGCAAATTGTAAGACACCTTCCTGACTACGATTTCGACTTCGACTTCGAGGTCACGAAACTGGTGGACTACGTTCCTCAACAGAGTAATCTTTTCTGGGACTACGACCCTTTATAGCTCCCGTCCTCCTCTTCCCCCGCTGTTTCCTACTCTACCAACCTCCCGTAGTGACTGAGTTACCTGTACTCAAACTCGCTCAAGACCCTCTATCACTTCTTGTCCCTTGGGACCGCACGTCGTCAAGTACCCCAACGTTTCTCAGTTTGTGTTGACTCGCTGACTCGTTACGTCCGAGTCTCCTTTTAATCTCTCTTCTCTGTTTCTAAAGGGGATACTGGAAACGGGAGTGTATACATGTCGGGGTGGGGATCGTTGTAGGGGACCACCTCACCACACAGACAATCTTGACCACTTGGATACGTCTGGGTAGTATTAATGGATTTCGGGTATCAAATTCCCAGTAAGAACGACAACATGTTAGATACCCAAACCTGTGTACATATTACTATATACGAATAGTAATGACATAGTACGTCTCATAATTATAAAAGTAACAAGATTTTTAGGAGACACGAGGTAGATAAGTAGAGAATATGGAACACGGGTGACTATGCATGACCATAAAAAACGATAGATGTTTCTAAACGAAAAGGTCTTATGGCATACGAACCTTAGTATACCATGTATCGGAAAATTTAACCGAAGAAAGTGAATCATTATACGTAAATTCGAAGGAGGTATAGAAAAGTACTGACCTAACGAGTAAAGAAAGACCACGAACGTGGGTGACACCATAAGAACGTACCCCTTAGGGTACCTGTCTCCGCGGACCACCCGATGTCAGGGACCCGAGTGTGTCTCAGTCTGTGCTGACTCACTGATCTGTTGTTGTTACATGTAAGTCGTGATTTATTATATATAATATTTCATAGACCTATATAGTATCAAATAAATAGGTTGGTGGAGATTTGCTGTGGTACCACCGGAGTTGAGAAAATCACTTCAATGACCCATCATCGTGTTTATGTTTAAATATGGGTGATAATGATTGCTACCGGAAGTGGACTTGATGCCACACAGAACCTTATGATAGATTATTCCCATATTTCGGTTGTTCTATCCTTTTTGTCTGTCATTTGTACAGATGGTAGAAAAAATATAACTAAATTTTATTACAGGATAAGTTACATTGTAGAATTTTAAAAAATTAATCATATTACCTTTCACGAATTTTCGTAGAAAACTCCAAAGAATGAACCAACACTTTTTTTATCTTCTCCGTATGACGACCTCCTTTATGAACAAGAAGGGTGCCGTTATTTATGTCGACTTTATTATGTACTCTTTTATATCACTGTTCCGAAAATTATGGTAAATGTGTGACTGTTCAAAGTTTAAATATAAAGGTAAGGTTTACGGAGAGAACATTGAGGTCTGAGAATATTCACCGACCAAAGAACTGTGGAAGGGAACTTACATTAGAAGGAGTTGAATCGTACAGATTCGCACTTAAGAATTAGAGGTGAGGAATAGGGTGGGGGTCAGAAGAAGGGGGAACATTTAATGGCGGTATAAAGGGGGTCACGAATCTAATTTTCGGGATCGAGGAAAGAGGGAACCGGATATAGGTTTGGGTAGTCGTCCAGAGAAACGAAGACATAGTGTCTTAAGACACTAAATTATAAATTATTTATAAGACATAAATAAACCTGAGAATGTTAAAAGAATGGGAGAATAGTACTGGACATAGTAGAGAAAAAACCTGTTAACTTTAACCAGGGGACAAGGATGGAACGGCGTAATGTCAGATATGAGGTACCCACCGGTGTCTTTAGAAAATTTTGGATTCAGTCTAGAACGATGTGACGATTCGTGGGAGGTCCCCGAAGGATAGGACCAACCCCTTTTTTTAGGAGACTGGAGACCGGGAGAACAGAAGGACGTGAGTGACCGAACTCCGTGTGTCTGGAAAACCAAGTCGGTGTGGTTAGCCCGAGGATGTGGTCCCGGAAACGGGGACGACGGGGAGACGGTTGACGAGAAGAAGGTCTGTGAGGTACCGCATGGGTGTTACGGGAACGAGTCTACAGTGGAAGAATTCCTTCAGAAGGAGTAGTAGACTTTTCCGAGTGAGACGGTGAACGATAGGGTTATAGGACGACTTGAAAAGAAACCTCACGAATGGGACTGTACATGAAAAAAAAAAAAAAAAAAAAAAAACGAATGGTAGACAAAAGGACGTGTCCGTATGTCGAGGCACTCTTGAATTAAAACACGGAATGAAAAAGTCGTGGATCCTGTCTCTGACTGAGTCTCGTGCACGAGTTATTTAGGAAAGACTTACTGACTTTCTTTACTTATAAGTAAGGAATCGGTCGTTTTGACGACTATCTACGTCTCTTTTGAAACTTCTTTGATCATAACTTTGTTTAGTTCATCACAAACAATATGTCGACTCACTTCATGTCTATGTCGAAGAGGAAGTATTTTGTATGTTTCTCGATAATAAAACACTTGGTTAATATCCTACTGTTCAGTCTGTTCTACAGTAGCGTCGACATTTATTGAAATGATCTTTATAACAAGACTACCTTGTTAACAAATTTTATTGTAAACTACCTCGTAGACGAAATCTTATACTTCTTCTACTCCCCACTCACATGTCCCTATCGTAGTGAGTACGTCAAATAAGTGACCCACCACTAAGTGTCAGTTTCGTAGTGTCGTTTCGTTAGTTTGGGTTCTGTACGTGTTACTCGAGCTACTATAGTACCTACGTTAACTGGACTAAAAATGTTCACCCTCTCTACATGTTTTACGGTCCTAGAAACGTCAATAAAACATCGTTCTACCTCTCACTACCATTTTTAGTGAACGCAGAGTCTCTAAAACGTCAACGGAGAAAAAGTGTCGTCTTGTCACAAGATTTAAACGATTGGAAAAGAACGCCACTGTTCACCAACAATTGACACACTATCCTCGGTAAAAAAGTTTTTTCTAATTCTTTGTCAAAAACGGAAGTACCTTCACTGTCACAAAATTCTTATTTATCCTCTCAAATCTCGTAAAAAAAAAAAAAAACTCATTTTGGAGTAAGTCACTTGTAAACCCTACGTTTAAAATCGTTATTTGAAACGTAATAAACCCCTATCCTGACTTATGATTTATAACGATAAATCTTTAACGACAGTTATGACATTTATAAAAAGGTAAACCTAGTCGTCTGGTAACACTCCATGCGAAAAGTAACTCCTGTCAGTAATTCATGTTTTTGTTTTCATTTGACTTGAATCTTAGACTGAAAACCGAATGATACAATTTGGTTCTAAAATTCTTCCTTGGTGCAATTTTTTTTAAATGTGACACGAGTTATTTTTATAATGATAGATTAAAAAACACCCTTGTTTTTAATAAAATAAAAATTACTTATTCTATTTTATCGTAAGAATATCTTCAATAAAAGAAACAAATAGGACATTTTAAAGTTAAAATTCACAAAATAGTGTACGTACGGAATTATTATACATTCTTTTTCGTAGTTTAAATATTTAATTCTTTATATGGAAATCCCCAAACGTGACCTTCATATAAAAACCACCCTAAATGATACTTTTCTAAAACATCAGGTGACTGATATCTAATCGTTACAAGTATACATTAAGGGACCATGTCACAAGTTTTATCAGACCCAGTTTAAACACTCTTCTAGACTTCTTATAAATCATAGGTCCCAAACAGAACCCCGTCATCCCCGTGAGTCCCGTAAATTGGACTACCTTTGAGACCAAATATTTGTCACTAGTCTATACTGACTTGAAATAATTATCTGTGTATGACGTACGGTCTGTGACGTGTTCCGTGAGTATGGGTGGAATAAAGTACTGTCGTTTGGTAAGGAAGTCAAGTCAGCGAGTCAGCACAGACTGACGCTGGGGTACCTGACGTCGTGCAGTCTGAAGGGACAGGTAGTGGTTGAGGGTCTCGAACGAGTTTGAGTACAGGTACTAATATAATTATTACTTATTATTAATAATTATTACTAAAGTACCCTCTATGAGAAGTTGACTAAGGAGACCCCTGTCTCCTATCTTCTCCTTACGATAAGACTATCCCTTCTCCCTTCCACTTCCTCCCGTCCCACATACACTTCAACTTACAAGTGTAGGATTTAATAGTCGTATTTAGACTTTCAGTAACTTAATATTTACCTGTCTCGTTATAGAAGACGGTAAACGACTTCATCTTCCATTTTTAGTTCTTTATTTCGACGTAAAAAACAAAGTTTTTTACTAAAGTCAAGTAGACTTGAAAAAACACTTAATAAAATATAAAAAATTAACACCACTTTATGTGTATTGAAGATTACATCGTAGAATTAGTAAAATTCACACGTCAAGTAACCGAAACTCTCGTAAGTATGACAATATGTTGGTAGTGGTGGTAAGTAAAGATCTTGCGAGAGGTAGGACGTTTTGACTTTGAAACATAGGCAATATGGTTTCAAAAAGAAATGAGGGAGTCTTAACATTGAAAGTTTTTGGAAATAAAAATAAATAAATTAAATAAGAACTTCAAGTCAACCGAATGTTATAATGTAATCAAAGTCGGTGGGCTTGAACAGTTAGTGGTGTATCAATGGACAGTGACAGCACCCACTCGGATGGGCGGCGACAAGACTTCAGAAAGCAGGGGATGTAATAGATCAAACCGGGAGGGGTGTTGAGGTCTAAAATTCCTGATAGTGTGGATAAGATAGTGTTTCTTTGACTCCGAATCGTTTTCATTCACCGCCTCCAGTGTCGCGGTCGAGCCTCACCTTTTCCCCAGAACCCATCCACGACTGAAGCGAAAAAGTTAATGGGTCACTCTTCCGCCCCCAAAGAGACTGTGCCAGTGGAAATCTCCAACAGGAAGGAATACCACGACGGTCGGGGTAGAGTCTGGGTACAAAGTCTCCGGACTTGTGTAATTTTGAGTGACTCCTTCGACTCGTTTGTCTCGGAAACAATGAAGAACTTCTCTGTGATATTAGTTAAGTAAACCGGGTTAAATCTCTAGTGTACGACAAACCATTTGTAAAATAGTAGTAATCCCTTACTGATTACCTATGAATCAACGTCCCCGACGTGTAAATTGAGTAAACTACTAAAGTTTTAAAACGAATCTGACTTTACATGTCTTAACGTATTTAATGAAAGCTTTCACTTTTACAATCAGTGAGTCAACATAGACTGAGAGACGCTGGGGTTCCTGACATCGGGCGGTCCGAGGAGACAGGTACCCTAGGAGGTCCGTTCTTATGACCTCCCCATTAAGTAAGGGAAGAGGTCCCCTAGAAGGGCTGGGTCCCTGACTTGGGCACAGAGGAAAAAAAAAAAATTAATTAAATAAAATTAACCTCCGATTAATGCAATGTTATAACATCACCAAAACGGTATGTGACTGTACTTAGTCGGTACCCACATGTACACAAGGGGTAGGACTTGGGGGGAGGGTGGAGGGAGGGGTAGGGTGGGGAGACCCAGTAGGGTCACGTGGTCGGGACTCGTGGGACAGAGTACGTAGCTTGGACCTGACCGTTAGACAAAGTGTATACCATTATATGTACAAAGGTACGGTAAGAGAGTTTAGTAAGGTGGGAGTGGAAGAGGGTCTCAGGTTTTCGGACAAGATATGTAGACACAGAGAAAACGACAGAGCGTATGTGCCAATAACAACGGTAGAAAGATTTAAGGTATATATACGTAATCATATGACATAACCACAAAAAGAAAGACCGAATGAAGTAAGACATATTATCCGAGGTCAAAGTAGGTGGAGTAATCTTGACTCAGTTTACATAAGAAAAATTACCGACTCATTATGAGGTAACACATATACATGGTGTCGAAAGAATAGGTAAGTAGACGTACCTGTAGATCCAACGAAGGTACAGGACCGATAATATTTGTCACGACGCTACTTGTAACCCCAAGTGCACAGAGAAAGTTAAGACCAAAGGAGCCACACATACGGGTCGTCACCCTAACGACCCAACATACCGTCAAGATAAAGGTCAAAAAATTCCTTAGAGGTGTGACAAGAGGTATCACCGACATGAGCAAACGTAAGGGTGGTTGTCACATTCTGCCAAGGGAAAAGAGGTGTGGGAGAGGTCGTAAATAACGAACGTCTGAAAACCTAGTGTCGTTAAGACTGACCGTACTCCACCATGGAGTGACACCAAAACTAAACGTAAAGAGACTATTACTCACTACAACTCGTAGAAAAGTACACAAACAATCGGTAGGCATACAGAAGAAACCTCTTTACAGACAAACACTTGGACACAGAGGATGCAACCGTCCGTCTAAGAAATGACGACTCGGTGGTCCCCTCAGATGGGAGACGTCGCTTTTATTGCCTGGAAGGGGTCGTGTAGCGCGTCAAACCTCTCCTGTCCGCAGTACATTAAGTGAAGTGGGTACGTTGCGGAGTAGAGAAGGGGTTGTTTACTCTTCCTCTCCTTCCAGTCGTGTATGGGGTGCACGTGGAGACTGAGGACCCGGCTCTCGACGTCAAAGACACCGAGAGACCTCCTTCGTGCCCCCGGGACACGAGAGATACCTGGGAGGACGAACAACTTAAAGGGGGACGCTAAGTAGTCGTCCGTTCAACGTCTCCTCGTTTCGGTCACACGCACGAACGGGAGACGAAACAGACGAATCTAATCTTTGGGGGCTCCGTCCAGACGGAGGCGCAAGACACACGGGTGGGCAACGCCTACGAGTGCCGTACACCTACTACCTACTCCCACAATTAGGCTCATTATTGTTCCGTGCACCTCGTGTCAGAGTTCCTTCGAAAAGTCATGACCCAATACCTACGCACAGAGGACGGCTCCTTCTTCCCTGGGCAGTACCCGTCGCCGTCTACACCCATGGTCCTACGGGTCGAGCTTTACGAGAAGGAAGTTTTTGTTTTCCGTTTAGTTCGTTCGTTTCTTTGTTCGGGGGTCCGTTCGACATCACAACTCGTCCAAAATTGTCGTCGTGGTCAACCGACAGTCGACGAAACTCTAATATTCAGTTTCCCTCGCTCTATTGAAAGATACTTCCACGGTTTTGTTACTAATAACTGTCGAATGACAGTCGAAGAAATGTAGCCATGAGAGTTTAATTTACATTAAAGGGGTAAAGCCTCTACTCCTTTGTCCCGAAGACTCTACACCCTAGTGAACGGGACCAGTGTATCGCTATGTCTGACTTATAAACGTAGGGAGGTTTTAAGTACAAAACTTCGGGAGTAGGTGTCACACTACCATAAAGTCCCAAACCGGAAACCTTCCATTAATCCAAACCTACTTCATAATTCCTACCCTAATCACACGAATATTTTCTCTCTCTGGTCTTGTGTGTGTGTGTGTGTGTGTGTGTGTGTGTGTGTGTGTGTGAGACAGAAAGAGAGAAAAAGAGAGAGAGGAGGTGCACTACTGTATCACTCTTCCACCGGTGGACGTTTGGACCTTAGCCCGGAATAGTCCTTGGCTTGGACGGTCGTGGACTTAAGACTTGAAGGGTCAGAGTTTTTGATATACTTCATTAACAGTCAGTAATCCAGTAGGTCAGACACCTACACTAATCGTCTGTCTCGACTGATTCTACGTTCCATTTATTGATAAAGACCCGGGGGTCTAGACATGGGTCCAGGTGTCACCGGTCACCGGTACTGGAACGATAGAACGTCGGAAGAAATAAGAATGGTCGTGAAAAACAAACCCAAGTCATTTTCTTCAAGAAAAGTGCGATTGCACCGTCTAGTCGGGTACACGGATAAACGAAAGGAAGGAAGGGAGGATCCTGATCCACCCTTCCCCGAAACTAGTCTATTGTCACCTATTACTCAGAGGGTCTTACCCTATGTTACGTACAAACACCGGCATTCGGTAAGCCAAGTGCCAGGAAGCAAACCCGCCGAGATCCTCTGCGTATGTCGAGGGAGAGACAAATCAGAAGGGTCGAGTCGAAGATTACACCTATACTTCCAGGAAGGCACTCCGCACACATATTCCCTTTTGACTGAACACAAAAGTCCGCAACACTTTTAATTAGTGAATGTCTTTGTGAACCTCTTTGTCTTTTCTCGGTCACAACTACTCCCACACCTTTTAACCCCTTGGGAAGACGTGTCATCGAGTCGACCATTTCTTAGATGGACGTTACGTCCTCTAGAGCCAAGCTAAGAACCCAACCCTTATAGGCGACCGATGGGTGAGGTCACAAGAATCCGAAGGGACCACCGAGTCGACCATTTCTTAGGAGGACGCTACGCCCTCTGGACCCAAGTTAGGGACCCAACCCTTCTAGGTACCCCACCGTTTCTCAGCCTGTACTGGTTCACTGAAAGTGAAGTGACGTGACGACCCCCCCACTACCACATCGACGTCACCTTTAGTCATACCTTCAAGGAATTTTTTAATTTTTAATTTAATACATACTAGGTCGTTAGGATGAAGACCCGAATATAGGTCTTCTTTATTTTCGTCTGAGAGTTTCTCTGTAAATGTGGGAACACAAGTAACGTCGTAATAAGTGCTATCAGTCCTCCCCCCTTTAGGGTCTATAAGTAGTCGATTACTTGCCTATTCCCTTTACACTATGTACTTGGGCTTCTATATAATACAACGAATTTTTTCCCTCTAGGACAGTGTACAAGGGTTTGTCTCCACAGACCTTCCGTAACACAATTTAATTTATTCGGTCAGTGTTTTCCTGTTTATGACGTTCTAAGGTCAATGTATTCCATGGAGTTCATTAACTTTCGTGTCATTATCCCTGAAGGGATCGTCGAGTCACCAATCCTGCACACAATCCTGTGTGGGAAACTATTACTATTACTCTAATTGATGGGAGAACCAAAAACGTATACATACAGAAACTAAAAAAACATGTGACCTAAAAGAATTTCGCTCCGAACACACACTGATTCCCCACCCTCGAAAGCCACCCGACAGAACCACCGGGACTACGTAGTAAGGGAAGCGACACACACCATATTATTGTACCCAAACCTCGAAGGACGGATTGTCCTCTGAACTTTATGCATTCTCACAAGGGTGACTGTCGGAGGTCCCTGGTTACTAAACTGTCTTACCTCCGGTCCTCTGATCTGACGAGTAAAGTACGTCGGGTCCACAGTTGTCAACGATGTACCCTAGATTATTTTTATACATAAACCAGAACCAGGGGTCAAGGACCGTGTCTCATTGATTTTGAAAACTCTAAAGAACTCACTGTCATAAAAATAATAAGTCAAAAGTTTCCGGTCACTTTATTAGTTAGTACTGGTACATTACTTTGGAGGTATTTTTGGAGATTTACTGTCCCAAACCTCTCGAAGACCCAACCCCTTTACGTCCCTCTACGACCTTCACACCAAACGGGACTACTCAAACCTTCGAGGTGGAGGGAAGGGGAGTATGCAACGGAATTTGTAGAGAAGGTAAACCGAAAAGGACTCGACATAGAAAATAAAAAGTTTTTCGGGACATTAACATTCATTTCACAAAAGGATTCAAGAAACTCGAAAAGATCGGTTACTAGCTTTAATTCCTAACCCAACACCTTTGGGGACTACATATCGACCAATCAACTTCATGACCACCAGGCCAAAGAAAGAAAAAAAACTACCAGGTCAAAGAACGTCTCTTAAGGTACCTGTCTCCACGGACCGTCCGATATGTCAGGTATCCCGCCGTTTCTCAGCCTGTGCTGACTCGTTGATTCGCACTCGGACTCACACTCTGACCATCGGGCTCCCCGGAGGGTCCAGACTCTGTATTCTCTACGCCCAAGCTAGGAACCCAGCCCTTCTAGGGGACCTCCTCCCGTACCGTTGGGTGAGGTCATAAGAACAGACCTCTTAGGGTCCGATCTCGACCCTAAAGGGGGCCCCTGTCTCCTCGGACCGTCCGAATCTCGGGTATCCCAGTGTGTCTCAGTCTGGTCTGACTTCACTGAGTCGTACGCACGTTGCCACCGGGTTCTGGGGACTGACCGTAGACTCCACCCCCGTCAAGACACCCCTGACTCGGGAAATTGAACCCCCTGGGCCGTAAGTGCGGTCCATCCCACACAGTCTTAACTTAACTTCCTGGAGGTTACCCGCAGTCTCTTAACTTCTTACGCAACCACAGTCTTGTAGAGTCTGAGGTAAACAAAAAGAGAACCAGACCCTTCTCAAGGTAAACCCAAAGAACGAAGAACTCCTTAGGTTCATCTTCTACGGTGGAGACCTCTCTCCTTTCCCCAGGGTCAGGTCGGACCGTCACCTCGACGTTTACAGTCGGTCCTACTGGTTTGTCCCCAGGTCACAGACCCGATAACACACAGTGTGGCTGGGACTGGCCGGTGCACCTGTGTTGGTCTACGGACCGGTCGTCCGGGGAGTAAGGGTGGACACTACGAGTCTCTCTCTGGTACTCGGAACTTTTTCTGGCATAACAAAACACTACAGTGGAGACCTTACAAGACTCACAAAACCACTGGTTGAAGACGTGTCCTGGATATGGACCGTGGATTGCAACCATACCGAAAAAGGAAATCGATCTTTACCATTAGAATGCTTTCGATCATCGATTTCTGAAAGTCTTCCGAAACAGTAGTTGATATATCTGGACAGAATTAAAGACAAGTCCCTAACTACTTCGTAGAATAGTCTATGGTAGAAGTGTAAGAGCATTCCATGTATTAAGTGACCTCCCCTCTTCACTTATCATCCTTCAGGACAAAGCGTCAACTCGTCGACTCCGAGTCTGATACCCGACCTTTTGTCTTTAGACGGATAAAAGAGAAAAGGTGTCGTGAGCTCCGGTTTAAAATGTTCTTTTTCTCTATGGTCTAGACTTTCGGATCTTTAAGGGTAGTTACACCAAGATGGAGTCCATCCCTACTTGTGACTTCCGACATACATTGGAGAGTCAAAACCGGCCTTATTGGGGAAAGGTTTGAGATCGTTCGATGACGTCCTGTTACCATCGGTCCCGGAGTCTAAGATCGACTTTCAGTCGACGGTCGGTCGACACACGGTCCCCGTCAGGTGAATCAGTGAGCCTCAGAACCCAAAGAGCAGTTTACTCCCCCACCCAAGTCACTAGACCATTCTGGCAGGTCGGGCTGGTGATCTTCAAAGACACTGTTAGAAAAGTTTTAATCTCGCAAACCTCGAAGAAATGGTGGGCCCCCGTGATCACCATTTCTTAGGCGGACGGTTACGTTCTCTGGGTTCTCTGGGACCAAGCTAGGGACCCACCCCTTCTAGGGGACCTCCTCCTTTACCGTTGGGTGAGGTCTTAAGAACGGACCTCTTAGGGTACCTGTCTCCTCGGATTGTCCGATGTCAGGTCTCCCAACGTTTCTCGACCTGTGCTGACTTCGCTGAATCGTGTGTGCGTGTAACACGTGATGAGACCTGAAGACCCCTCTCTTAATCTTGACTCTGAACCCTAGTTCCCGTATCCGGACTTGGATACTTGGACCCTGTACCTGGCTCCCCAGACCCCAGGAAACCTCCCCAGTCTTCTTAATCCCGGACGGTACATGGTCCCTGTCTCGTATTCCTCCTACTCGGACTCCCCCAGTCTTACCTCCGGTCGCGTGCCCGCTGTCCGACCTGTAAGAGTCAAGAGGAAGACGATTCGTCGGCAAAGGGCCCTCCCCAGGAGGACTAACCTAACAAAGACGACGATACAGTGTTTCTCCCGTCGGAACGAAGAGGTCTCAGTGGATTCCGGGACCCCCTTCTAGTACCGCCACGTTGGTCTCCCCGACTTTACATCCCACCTCCTTAGGTTGTGTCTCCATTGCTAGACTTTCGAGACAGGTCCCTACACACCCTTCTCCCAACTGAGGGGTCACCCCAGAACCTCCGTACTTTAATCTCAAGTTGGACGACGGACACGGTGTGTGCCCGTCTACTCACAGGTCCCATGAGACCTCCGCGTGTTCAGGACTCAGTCCAAGGTCTAGGGACGGTCCTACGCGACCCGTGTGAAACCCCCTTCGCACGAGTCAACGAGTCAGTACGGGCTGAGAAACGGTGGGGTACCTGACATCGGGGTGGTCCGAGGAGACAGGTACCCTAAGAGGTCCGTTCTCATGACCTCGCCCAATGGTAAAGGAAGAGAGACCCCTATCTCCCCGTGGACACGCAAATCTGCTAGACTCGCCCGACACTCTCCCTGGTCACACGGCTGACCTGGAGGGGTTTCCTCTCCGAATGCCGACCACCGTCCCCTTCCCAACTAGACCCAGTGTGCCCCTTCTTTCCTTTCACTGACACGCGACCAAACCAGTGTAGCCCCGGGACCCGGTACGTCTCGCTCCCTCTCTAACGTTTCCTGGCCCTTGACCCTTGGAGTCGTTCAGGTGATCATTACCGCCTCGACCTCAATCTCTGAACTTCGGTCCAGTCACGGGTGCAGGAGACGGTGTTCGACCCGTGTACGGCGGACGAAGAAGGGACCGAAAATCCTGTCCCACGGAGGGGTGGGGGTAGAATTGACGGTTCGGGGACGTGCTTAGACGGTGTAAGACGAGGCACGACCAAGACTCTGACTCAGGTAAACAAAGCTCTTCCTTAACGTCCTCGTCGAGACACAGAGGTCTTTCACGGAGACGTGGGGGGGTCG
Organism: Capra ibex; assembly: GCA_006410555.1. Classification (NCBI taxonomy): domain Eukaryota; kingdom Metazoa; phylum Chordata; class Mammalia; order Artiodactyla; family Bovidae; genus Capra; species Capra ibex. The sequence goes on along the minus strand of SJYO01048061.1, from coordinate 59,421,882 downwards.
AGGGTCGGGACGGACTTGCGAAGAGTAAGCGTAACGTTTACAGACACTAAGAGATAAACAATAGTGGGAATCCAGAAAAGCCCAGAATAACTAAAGGTCAAAAGGAAGGAGTGTCATTTATAAACACAAAAGATTAGACAAAGAGAGGTCGTGTAATTGAACGGTCGGAAGGGATCAATGAAGGAAGGGTTCAAGAGACGTGCGGCGGGGGGTGGAGGGAACGGGGGGGGTGGAGGGATCGGGGGCGGTGGTGGGGGGTAAGGAAAACATGCATGGTCAAGCCAAGAGGGGTTGTGAGGGTTAAAGGGCCACTCGCGAGAGACACTTAGAGTATTTCCGTGACAAAGGACGCTCTAACAATTACTTCCGAGGAGTGGTCCAGTCTTACCCCAGGGTATCGGGGAGGTCCCGGGGCGGAACAGGGAGAGACAACGGAAAAGAGTTAGGGGAAACAAACCCAAACAAGAAATCTTCGATACCTTAGACACCGGCTGTTACGGACATCGAGACGGTCAAATTTTTTCACAATCCTCCTAAAGTCTTCTAAGACACAATTTGTTAATCGATTTTGATGGTGTATGCGACTCTCTCCTGTAGAAATCGGAGAAACGACAATCATAATCCTAAGATAGTTTTAGTTAATGTAACTGGACGTTTAATAGGAGAATAGACAATCACAAATAATTTTGGTTGTAACTGAAAGAGTACCGTGAGCCCTCGCCTCAACTAAATTCGTATACTAGCACTATGAGTCGGAACAGTGGACCAGACTTTTAATCACCGTCTAGACCTCTTAGGATCCCTGTCTCCTGGGACCCGACGGTAGACACCCCAACGTGTCTCAACCTGTGCTGACTTCGCTGAATCGTCGTCATCGTCGTCGTCGTCGACGGAAAGGAAGGTGGTATAAGACCCAGAGTCGAAGGGGTCCGAACTTTGCATTGGGGTCTCCCGACTTATAAGAGACTGGTATTGGGAGTCATTACGACCGTTTTCGTCCCGAAATTTTTTTGAACCAGTTGTCTGAACCTTAGACGACTCCCGTAAACCTGTAGAGAAGACCAGACACCTTCACGTCTCTTAGAGTCACGGACCGTTGATTTGACCGTTCAGTGACAGGTCAAGACAAGGGGTTGAGAAGTCAACCCTCCGGTCGTTGGAGTTTTCGAGGTAGGGGCTTCCAGGATAAGGAATCTATGGGGAATCGAAGTCTTTCTACGAAACCAGAATAATGGAGGGGAGACGGGAATCGGGATGGGGGCAAAGATCGGTGGTAGGGAGGACACACCCGAGGTAAACGGTGTGTTTTCCGACCACTAGACTGGCTTCGTACGTCAACCAATAAAGTACGTGAAAGGAAGGTCATGGTGCGCATAAAATTTTTACCTACGACCCCTCTTCCTACTTCTCACTTCTCACCTTCACAATCAGCGAGTCAGTGCAAACGATGAGCCGTTGGGGTACCTGACATCGGGCGGTCCGAGGAGACAGGTACCCTAACAGGCCCGTTCTGATGACCTCACCCGACGGTAAGGGAAGAGGTCCCCTAGAATGTCTGGGTCCGTACCTTGGTCCCAGAGGACGTAACGTCCGTCTAAGAAATGGCAGACTCGGTGGTCCCTCCGGGTCCCGACTACGACTCCTACCTCGAGTCGGTGTCCACCCTAAGTCCGTAGACTCGCCCTCGAGAGCCATGGGTCCCGGGAAGGACACAGGAATCGTGACTACGTGGAAGAAATCCAGTGTCGGCCCTCGTGAAACGAGGGCTCCCGTCGCAGAGACCCAGTGGAAGGATTGTTTCCACTGGGCTACCTTCTACACTGCTCGGGGTCCCGGTGCGCAGAGGGGAGGACGAAGGAAGGACATAGGGCAAGAAGGTACTTCTTCGGGGGGGGGCGAAGAGGAGAGGGTGGATACTCCCGTACAGGATGTACAGTTCCTTCTTTGACAGGAAAGAAAGAACCTTTGGTCCGGTCCGACACGACCCCCAAACCCAGTACGACGGCCTCTGGGGTGGAGGCTCCGACTCCTCTTGAAACTCCCCACAAGGTCCCCGAAAATTAACCGGGTCTGGAGACCAAGTCCCGAGTCACTGGGGTTCCCCGTCTAATCAAACCGGGTACTTTGGTTCGGACACTATGGTGACCAACTCCTCTGGATGACTCCTCGACCGAACTCTACAGTCGATTCCCCCAGACCCGAAACCATGGAGTTCATCGAACTCACGAACGTCTGCGAGTGAAAAACAGTGCAAGAAAGTATTTCTGGCAATCCTAAACGAGATCACAAAATCCGGTCCTTACCAATTCGAAATGGTCCTCTTGGCCGGGAGACAAACCAGAACTACTATGGAATCATTGGTGAAAGAACCGGAGAGTGTCATTGGGGACCGTCATCTGTGTCGTCGATGGGACTCCACTGAAAGTCTCTTCGATTTACTGAAAGTGTCCTCGACGGTTTCTACCCTGAAAATTCGGGTTTCGATAACCCTTAAACTCCGGAGATGGGAGTAGCCTAATATCCAAGTTCTACCACTGTACCTGTTGGTCGTTCGAACACACGTCTCCCGTCGAAGAAAATTCCCGATACATTCACCTACACCCACCTTCGGGACACTACGTTGACGAGACGTTAAATTTTACACCTAACTTTACACCTGTACCGAAATGGTTTGTCTGACTTTTATAGTGCCGTTTGCTCTAGTAGAGAAACCTCTCGGGGTTTATCATACTACATTGTCACAACACACGACGACGATTCAGCGAAGTCAGCACAGACTGAGACACGCTGGGGTGTCTGCCGTCGGGTGGTCCGAGGGGGTAGGGACCCTAAGAGGTCCGTTCCTGTGACCTCACCCAACGGTAAAGGAAGAGGTTACGAACTTTCACTTTTCACTTTCACTTCAACGAGTCAGCACAGGCTGAGAATCACTGGCGTACCTGACGTCGGTTGGTGCGAGGAGGCGGGTACCCTCAAAGGTCCGTTCTCTTCCGACGGTAACGGAAGAGGTTACGTACTTTCACTTTTCACTTTCACTTCAGCACAGGTTGAGAAGCGTTGGGACACCTGACGTCGGGCGGTCCGAGGAGGCGGGCACCCTCAAAGGTCCGCTCTCATGACCTTCCCCCACGGTAGCAGAAGACGCTGTCACAACACATCAAGTTGGATTATAGAGGAGGAGTGGGAAGTCACGTGAAACCAACTACTCATGTAACCGTTCCTGAGAAATATGACGGTGACATACACTTTGCACAACGAGACTAAAGGTCTTGATCCCTACAGTTTTCTCACTCCCCGTCAACTGACACGATTCTCTTAATGTTAAATAAGTAGACCCCTCTTCTACCCTGTCCTGCATACTTTTGGTGACATTTCATTACTTTTGTATTGTGCACGTCTTATTTTGTAGCCTCGTAACACTTCTCGATCTCACTCGTACGTCAACCCTCAGTCTATAGGACCAAAATTTAGAAACGACCGATACACTCGAAGTCATCTGGGTACCATCGAGAAAAGTCATTCTATAATGCATACTTATACCTTTAGTCAGTCGTGAAGTAGTGAATCATCAGTAAGACACAATGAAGGAAGTGGAACAAATATGTTAACTTCCTTTACGATTCGCTGGAGAGGAGACTTACGTAAGTGGTAAGAACGTACAGACCTCGAGGGATATTTGTTTCTTCTACGGTGTATAAGAGGAAATAAAAACTTGAGACGTTGTTTTGGAGTCTTTGTTTATCCCGTCTACAATCACTTCACCGGCACCTACCAACGTGTCCCATACGCGACGTTGTGGTCAACACTGACCGTAGGAGATCTCGACCTGTAACATGTCGAACGCGTTTGTATCTCCCACAGAGACTTAGGACGACGACGACGACGGTTCAGTGAAGTCAGCACAGGTTGAGACACGCTGGGGTATCTGTCGTCGGGTGGTCCGAGGGGCAGGGACCCTAAGAGGTCCGTTTTTGTGACCTCACCCAACGGTAAAGGAAGAGGTTACGTACTTTCACTTTTCACTTTCCCTTGAGCGAGTCAGCACAGGCTGAGAATCGCTGGGGTACCTGACGATCGCGGGTGTAAAAGATCTATGCCTTTGACTCCGTCTCTTCAGTTCACTAAAACATTTCTGGTACTTGAATGTCGTGTCTCGGCCCTGAGACAAATCAAAATACTACAGGGCAGGAGACACGGGGATACTCTTAATTACCGAAATGTGGTTCTTTATCAACCACGATTACGTAACTAAAGGTTTAACTGACCTTCAATTAAACCTCCCGTCCAGACTCTTGTTTACGGGTTACACAATCAACTAAGTAACTGTATTTACACCTCCTTCTAAACCACGTTCTTACAAATTTTATCCTTGACTAATCCCACTCCTCAAACGTGCTCCGGTTCCTTCTCGAAAGGAAACGCCTGATCCAGGTCAATCCAGACTAACCTTAGTCCCTTTATACCCTTTCTTTCTTAAACAGAACCAAGTCGTAGAAGGGTCTCAAATTTGTACTAAGGACCATATAGACTTTACGGACATATAAACGACAAAAAGAAATGTAGGAGAGTAAAAGTCTTTCTCTTGTCTTTAACGAGATAAAACCGAATAGGATTGGGATAGGTATCCTAACACCCAAACTATTTTTATCCATATAAAAGGATTACGGGTAATTTTATTTATGTGCTGATAGTGTAAAAATTGTATTCACAAAATAGATTCTTTGATCCGGTACTTTGCTACGATCTGCACCGGTGGAAGACCCAGGACACACCCTCTTCTGCTTCTTACCTCTCTGAATCAGTATTCTCCTCCCAAACAAGAGAACCAATTCTTCGAATTCCTCTGGATAATCCGGTAGTCACAAAAGACCTAAGCCAATGGTCCGTACTTTGTCTCGTGTCCCAGACGAACCCTTCACGACCGGTGCATTCCGTCCCCTGAGCTACATTCGGTGCAACTATTTTTCTCCCGACGACCCCACTGTCGTTACGGTCAAATGTTTGAATCTAGGGAACGTGGTCTCTTTCAGTCTGTTCTCCCACAAATCTCTATTACGGTGACTGGAAAGGTACTGTGTCTTCACTTCTGGTTCCAGTGTCCCACTCTCCTACACTGGCTCCGGTGCGTTACCGCACGTATTCCTGTTCCCGGGTTTATGGGTCTGACAGGTGATGATCCCTAGACGGTGGTACACAATTCAAAAGATAAATCACGGAAATACAACTCTCCTATCAACCTTTAGGGAACCGATGGGTCAAGTCCTACACCTATATTTTATGTCCGTCGACTGATTCATCCTATTAAAATTCCGGTATTTCCTATGACACTTATCCATATTTCGTGGTCACTAAAGAGAAACCAACAAGTCAACCTAGTTTTTCTCATAGAAAGACTATTTTTAGTTAGTATTTGTTCTTTACTCTGTCAACCCTTTTAAACTTAGTCATAAACAACTGTAATTCCCTAGTGACAATTTAAAATTTCCCTTCTATTACCATAACACCAAAACAAAATTTTTACGTGTAACTGAATAAATACCTATTTTGTTGTGTTACAGACACGAAACTTTATTGGGTCACCGTCTTCTCACCAAGACTTTGACCTACTACAATGTCTACTTTGTTCACACCGGAACTAAACTATTGACGACTTCGACCCGGTGCCTATGTGCCTCTACATACTCTGATAGGAGAGAGAAAAGGCATTATTTTTCAGGGGCTCAGGACTTTCGGGAAACGATTTAAGTACCTCTAAAGGGCATACACACGAAGTGTATTTATTCGAGTCCCTCGGTCTTGACCTAAACACTGATTCACCTTGAACACGACCAATAAATTGAAGAGACTCAAAGTTAGATAGGTAGACATTTTACCCTTATTATCATTGTGGAATAATTTAGTCACAACACTCCCAATTTACTTAAGTCACCTACCTAGTGAATCGGGTCCCAGATCGTGTTTTGAAGGGAAAGAAAGAGTACTACCCTTATATTTAGTAACTGATTTTGATGTAAAAGGTATTATTGTAGGAACTCTCGTCCTACAATGATGACTCTACCTCGGGAGATAACGGAGTGGGAACCTCCTACTTCTACTGGAGACTGAGGAATCGTGAGACCCTAGTTCGGTGGAAGTTAAATGTTCTTTACCAGACCCGAGAAGTGTCACCCTAAGTACGCCTAGTGTCCAGTCGGGGTTCTCGGTCACACGAAGAGGGCAACTCTTTCTACTTTTGATGACTCCGACCTAAATAAATTTCATTTATTACACGACTAGTGCCTTACAGGGACGTAGGAACGAGAGACCTTCTAATTCGTGTAGGAATGTTTCAATTACTGTACACAAATAACGTTTCAATTATCGTATCTTGACACGGAAGATAAATAGATTGAGAAATCCAGAATTTCTTAAGATTGGTTGAAATATGTGACATGTTTAATATATAGAGATATATACGAATATATATATTACGTTTATTGGACTGAACAAAAGATAGAAGAGATAGACATTTTAACACTTTTATTGGATTCTTTACTCTTTAATTATAAACCTCTCGTAACGCTACATGAACCTACTTTACGAAAACCACATAAATCTTCGTCGAGGGCACTAGAATAAAAATAAATTTAAGTAACGACGTTAACAATGGAGAAGAGGTCCTCCGTAGGGTGGACAAGTAACGAAATACTTAGTAGAGTCTTAAGGGGGTAATCACTTTAGAGGAAAAGAGTTATTGTTATGGAATGTAAAGATACCGTGGACCGTCAAAATTTTTGTGAAAACGTAAGTAGAAGAGAAAAGTCAGGAGCATTGCCACGACACTTGATTCGTCTCGTGTACCATAATAAAGGTAAAATGTCCATGGTAAACGACTGAAAGTTACAACCTTCCACGAAAATTCTAGTGTCTCAGACTGAGAGAAAACACGATCACTTTTAGACCCAGAGCCTCTTCCACTCGCTCAAGAGATCAAAGTACGATTTCGTAGACGCACTAGGGGTAGAACTTGAGACCCGGATCAAATCGGGACCACATTGGGAGTCTCTTGAGGCACCTGTCTCCTCGGACCACCCGATGTCAGGTACCCCAACGTTTCTCAACCGGGGCTGACTCACGGATTGTGATGTTGGGAGTCTCGTCAAGACTGGTGACCTTCGGTCTTAGCGGGTTCCCTCGACCAATCTTTGTGTCTACCTACTGACTTACATACTTAGTCCGAACATTCGTCTCCGAGGTTTTAGACGTAAATTTTGCGTGACTCTACTGAGACATAACTTTTCACGCCGGCGAGGACCGAACAGCCTCCATTCGAGACACTGAGGATAGGAGAAAAATACCCCACCAAAGCTCCACGTACCGATGGGAGTGCCTAAGGAGGAATACTTAGGGAACCGCAGGAAACTACAAAAGTGATGTACAAGTCGAGGGTGTCAGTCACTGTGCTGACACCGCCACGGAAAGGAAAGGTTTTAATAGTCGTCCTGAGACAAAACTCGGAGCGTGACACACACAGCCACAAATTCCTCGACGATTCTCCTGTCTGAGTCCCCACCCCTTCTCACTTCCTGCTCGGGCTTATCCCGGTCCCTCTTCACCCCGAATCGTTACCGTGACCGTAGAACCTACTAAACTCACTGACAATCCCCCTACGGTCAACACCCAGGGGGACCCCATCGTCCTCTTACCACAAATAAGAAGAACATCCTACTGTCTTCATACGCTCTCGGGGTCGAAGCACGAAGGTATGTAGTAGAAAATTAAGATTTCATAAAGATACGTCGTTCCGTCATCCACGTCAAGGAGGTCAAACTTTCGTACTATTGAGTGTATTAAGCAGGTATAAGAACATTGACTAGTCTGTTGGCCCAGTCCTGAGTCTCCACCAACTGAGGGTTGTAATTACGGAAATTTTGGAGGTACGATATAACGACTAAGAATAATGAGTGTCTAAGGTACAAACACTTAAACGGATTAAAAAAAAGTAACTTTGATCAAACGTTGGAGGCCTAGTTATGAACACCGTGAAAGAACCAAATAGTACCTGTGAGTGTCTTCCCACTTACTGAACTCAATGGACTACGTGTGCAGAGGTCAAATCCGCGGAACAAAGTCGAGACTGATACTTTGTCACAGGGAAGGTGTCAAACAAAGCACAGTGACAAAAGTGTGAGAACACGAGAAACAACCACTAGAGTGACAGATTTCACCGGGAGTTCGTATGACGACTTAACGACAGATCAGGAGGAATTTGGTGTTCTTCTGTCACTATAGGGAATGCCTCTTTTGTGCACACAATCTATTCGGAGGAAGGGCGTCCTCAATGTCACGACAACCGGGGTTCAAGTTCCAATTACTTAGTTTTACGTAAAATTTATTCCACAGAAAGTTGTCTTCTTTTTCAACGGATAACTAGTCAACTCCTTTTACACCGGGCGACCTCCAGCCGTCCTTGGATTGCGACACACAGACGGGACTCAGGACCAAGTCATAATCGATTAAGACATAGACGACCCTGTAGTATCTTATCTTAGACCTCTTCCCTTACCGTTGGGTGAGGTCATAAGAACGGATCTCTTAGGGTATCTGTCTCCTCGGACCGTCCGACATCAGGTACCCCAGCGTTCGCAGTCTGGGTTGACTCGCTGATTTGGTGGTGGTGGTGGTATCTTATCTCGACGGTGCTTATTGGCCCGGTTCACGTTTTCGTGGGAACCACCGACCAGCTGAGGGTCTGCCCCAAAGAATACCCTAGAGCCCGGAGAATGTACCGGTCGGCCGGAGCCCACGTCAGTCGGAGAGAAACGATTGGGACCCGAAGGGACAAGAAAGGGCGTCTCCCCGTGTCGGCTCGGGAAGGACTCCGAGGTGTTGAACATGGGGTGGGGAGCGACACGGGCCGTCCGGCGGGACGGGTCCGACTCGGCAGCCCACCAGTCGGTCGTGAGGATGGGTGAGTTGGCGAAGAGCAGTCACGGGGACCTGGGGTACCTCGCGGGGTGCAGCGTCCGCCTGGACCTCGACCTAATGTTGGGAGGCGCCCACGTCGAGTCGCTGCTCTACAAGCAGAAGGTCCTACCCGCGACCCAGTCGCTCTTGACGGCCGACGTCAGCGGGATGAAGAGGGGCAGGAGCAGGAAGGTGGTGTTCGACGTGGTGTTCTCCGACCGGTTCCTCACGGATGACGTCCTCTTGTTCTGCGACGCGCTCCTCTTGTCCCGCGACGCGCTCCTCTTGGCGTACGAGGCGTTCCTCTTGTTCTAGGACGTCCAGAAGACCCTCCTCGTGGTCCGGCGCGACCCGGCGCTGCTGTCGGCCCGGAGCAGCGGCGACGACGTGTTCCTGTTGCGGCGCAGGCACCTCCGCTACTTCTTCCTCGGCCGCGACGTCCGCGTGGCGCCGGCCCTCTTGTTGTGAGACGTCGAGGAGGCGCTCCTCTTGGCCCGGGACGTCGTCGACGACCTCGTCTCCTTCCGGATGACCCGGGTCGGCCTGCTCTTCTGGCGGAGCTGGCTCCTCTAGTTCGGCTAGAGGAGCGGGGTGCTCCTCGGGGTGCCCGACGACGGCCTGGGCCCGGGGCCGGAGGGGAGGGGGAAGCTCCTCGGGTTCCCGGAGGGCCGGGGTGGCCTGCTGAGGTTCTGGGAGGCCCGGGACTCCCTCTACCACTCGTGGGACAGGCGCGTCAGGCCCCTCCTCCACCCGTTCCCCCCGGGCCCGGACGGGCTGCCGTCGGTCAGGGACCTCGACGACGCCCTCTACTTGGTTCGCGACGTCCGGGACGCCCTCCTCTTGGTCTCGGACGTCCAGGAGGCGCTCCTCTTGGCCGAGGACGTCCTCCTCTTGGCCCGGGACGTGCGCGACGCGCTCCTCGTGTCCGAGAAGGTCCTCCTCTTGTTCCGCGACACCCTCTTGTTGTTCGACTTCGACGTCGTCTTCGACCAGTAGCTGTGCCACTGGCTCCAGTGGCGGGCCTACCTCTACGAGTAGCTCCTCGACATGCGGAAGTACGGCCGGTTTTCGTTCCTGGGGTTCTTCGGGTCGTCCCAGACTCCGAGGGGGGGAGGGGTCCGCGTGTCTCCGTGGGCCGACCCCGTGGGGGTGGTGTATTGCGGGCGGAAGGGGTACCCGCGGACCGGACGGGGATGGTCGACCACGGGTCACGTTCTCGTCTTACTCGTCGGACCAGTTAAGTCTCTTCATTATTTCTGGACTCCTCCGACCCCGGATTGGTAGACGTAAGAAAACACCAAAAATACCCAAAAAAAAAAAAAAAAAGGAACAAAACTCGTGAACGTCCGAAGGACCATCGAGTCGACCATTTCTTAGATGGACGTTACGTCCTCTGGGACCAAACTAGGGACCCAGTCCTCCTAGGGGACCCCTTCCCTTGTCGATGGGTGAGGTTATAAGAACGGACCTCTTAGGGTATCTGTCTCCTCGGACCACCCGACATCAGGTGCCCCAGTGTTTCTCAACCTGGACTGACTCGTGTCGTGTCCCAGTGTCGTTTTACATGTCTCTTAAGGGTATGCAGGGGAGTAGGTGTGGGGGGTGTCGGAGGGATAGTTGGAGGGGAGGGGAGGGGGTCTCCCATGAGACCAATGTTGACTACTTGGAGGTAACTGGGTGCGGATAGTGGGTTTCGGTACCGAATGTGACTCCAAGTGCGACCCACAGTATGTAAGACACCCAAACCCATTTCACACATTACTGTGCATAGATGGTACTTATGTGTCTCGTATCAGTGACGGAATGTTGCGGAAACACGAGACGAGTAAGTAGAAAGGGATGGAGAGTGGGGACCGTTGGTGACTAGAAAAATGCCAAGGGGTGCCAAAACGGAAAAGGTCTTACAGTATATCAACCCTAGCATGTCATCCGTCCGAGAAGTCGTCGTCGCAAATTCCGAGGAGGCACAGAAAAGTACCGAACTCGCGAGTAAAGAAAATTACGACCTACGACAAGACAACAGACTTACATGGCGTCACACAAATAGGTAAGTGGGTGACTTCCTGCTGCCGAACCGATGGAGGTTCAAAACCGTCAATACTTAGACCGAAGAAAAAGAAAAAAAAAAAGAGGACAGAGGAGGAAGGAGTCGGAGGAAATAGTAGACAAAAAGAGAAAACAAAGGAGGGAAAAAGGAAGAAACAAAGGGAGAAAGAGGACAGACAGAACGAGAGAGTAGCGGATCGTAACTACTTCGGTATCTCACCTCCTACCCGACACCCCGAGTTCCGGTCCTGAAAAGTCGCCCCGATGACCGTTGTCACCCGACCTATTGAGGAACAGAGCCCGACGGGACACATAATATCCCATAAATCGTCGTCGGGACCGGAGCTGGGTGATCTACGGTCATTATCGGTGGACTGGGGGTCGACGCTGTTGGTAAAGGTCAGTAACAGTTTACAGGGGGCCCCCTGTCTTGGGGTCAGGATGGGGGTTCTAACGAGATCCAAAGAGTCTCATAGAAGGAACTTTGTCGTCAAGAACTTTACGAGACTCTTTAACTTCCAAAGGTACTCTCCCCTCTGTCAGGAGAACCCGTCTGAGTATCAGTGTGAGGTTGACTTTCCCAGACTCTCCAGGACGTCACTTTTTTGGACGAATAGAAGTCACCTGGGTCTTGACCGGTTGACATAGACTGTAACTCTAGAGAAAAAGACACTGGGACGGCTAGTGGATCAAACCCTTCCCGACGAGACACGAGTGGAGGGACGGGGGTCCACGGGAGTCGAGCGAACGTCGGGGTGGAGGATCGACCTACATTCCGCTCCCCAGACCAATTGTCCGACGGACCTCCCTCCGAGTCTCTGAGTTCGAGCCGCAGGCCCTGACACTGAGGGCAACACTTTAACCTGTAGGAAATCTTGGTTCTCGACTTTCCACGGGAGGCCCCCTGATGTCCCTTTCGGTCTTTCTCCAAGGGTTTGACAACATATCATCAGAGTGGACCCCCGTAAGAAACTTTTTTATGACTACGGAGCTATGGTGGACGTCTACAAGACAGAATTAACCAGAACCCATCCGGACCTGTAACACTCCTAGTTTCGAGACGTCCACTTAGGTCACACGTCGTGCCAACTCCTTAGTGGCGCCATTCCACTCGTTTCGACGGACTAAGAGACATCTTACGAGTAAAGGATCAGTACCCACATCCACTCGTCCGAATACACTGCCTCTCCTCAAATGGGTGAAACGACCACCTTTTGGTTGTTGGTAGCACTCGACTCTGACGTCGCAGGAGTTAGGACTAGACAGCAAGTGTGACCGAGTTAAAGACTCGAAACTCGTCTAAGGTCTTCCACTCGGCCTCCACCGTCGGGCAAGGGCGTCTCGAGGAGCGGGTAGTGAAAAGTGAACGACACTGGGGACATAGGAGTCGCCATGGGCATTCCATCCATAGCACCAGGTATACGTCCAACCTTTTCTTAAAGGTCTGTACTCCGTCTTACCCTCCTTTTACTTCAAATAATCTCACCCTCTGTGACTTGTCGTCCGGCCGAGTTCCCTCTCGACTTGGGAAACCGTTCGACGACGACGATTCAGTGAAGTCAGTACAGACTGAGACACGCTGTGGTATCTACCGTCGGGTGATCCGAGGAGACAGGGACCCTAAGAGGTCCGTTCTTATGACCTCACCCAACCGTAAAGGAAGAGGTTACGACGACGATGACGACGACGACGACGACGATTCAGCGAAGTCAGCACAGGTTGAGACACGCTGGGGTATCTGCCGTCGGGCGGTCCGAGGGGGCAGGGACCCTAAGAGGTCCGTTCTTGTGACCTCACCCAACGGTAAAGGAAGAGGTTACGTCCTTCCACTTTTCCCTTTCACTTCAGCGAGTCAGCACAGGCTGAGAAGCGCTGGGGTACCTGACGTCGGGTGGTCCGAGGAGGTAGGTACCCTAAAAGGTCCGTTCTCATGACCTCACCCCACGGTAACGGAAAAGACCACTGGAACCATATCCCGAGGTACTATCCGTAAATAGGAAGGAGGACGTCGAGACTTTGATTGTGTGATACACTAAACGGCCTCAAATCAGTTCTTCTCGGTTTGATCCTGAAGTTGTGTCTGGATTTCTGTCACCTAGAGTTTGAGGACAATCTAGTGTAACGATTCATTTGGACCAGAGGTTTTTACTTCAAATTTTCACCAAACCCACGGACAAAAGGTCTGAATCCCTAAACTCAGAATAGGTTTTATCGAAATAGTCTTTAAGGTTTACTCCCTCTCGTCTCATAAAAGAGAGAGGTCCACCACTGTTATACAGGTTGGGGATGTGTTCCCACCTTCGACTGACTGCCCGTGAGTCTCCGACTCAGTAAGTAAGGGGAGAACGGTGGTTTTAGACTATTTGTCCTTCAACAACGACTACCCGAAGACCCGGAAACGTTAAAGAAGGAGGACTTAAACCAGGAGGTTGTCCTTCAACAACGACTACCCGAAGACCCGGAAACGTTAAAGAAGGAGGACTTAAACCAGGAGGACTTTTACGCAGTACGACCCGTAGTATTTTATGACCTGAAATTTAGTCACAAGATTGAGGTCCCGCATCCCGAAAAAAGTAAAAACAAAAAGCTACTTTGGTTTAACTAAAGACGCTAAGATCTACTGACCTACTGTACGAGAGTGGTACAAACACAATACTTGTAAATTGAACCTAATTCGAGGGATTACCGTCAGTCATCCATCGTTCGACTCCCTCGAGTCTCCTGCATTACGATAAATCGTGACAGTTGAAAGAGACAGTACGTCTTAGATTTACCCACTTTTTAATCGTTCTGCTTGGTATTTTATAGTAAAAATACCTCACCCCCTCTAAATGAAGTTTTGGTACAAAGTAACATATCGTGTTAGACAGTGTCTAATTGCTTGTAAGTCACCGACGATTCGAGAACCTCTTGTCTCACTTTAAAGTAAGAAGCACCTCTCGAAGGAAATTCGTAGAGACGAGGAAAAAGTTGAGAAGGACATAGACGGAAGACCAGGTCGAGCTTCGGGAAAGAGTTTATCGGTTCCGACCAAAGAGAAACGTCCAGTTCAGAACCAAAGTTGGAAGGGACCCCCGAGTCCATCATTTCGTAGACAGATATTAAGTCCTCTGCGTCCAAGCTAAGGACCCAACTTTTCTAAGGGGACCTCTTCCTTTACCGTTGGGTGAGGTCATACAAACGGACCTTTTAGGGTACTACCTCCTCGGACCACCCGATGTCAGGTACCCCAGCGTGTCTCAGACCGTGCTGACTCGCTGAAGTGAAAGTGAAAAGCCCGAACGGAAATCTCTCGATTCGTAAGGTCGAAAGGAACGTAGAGGGTACACCGGCGACCGAACCGACCGACCATGGGAACCACGGACCTTAGTTGATCTTAGGAGGATATCTTAACGGACTCAAGACCGGTAGTCGGATAAAGCACGAACAATCAACTTTCCGTCCAGTTTGTCCCCTGTGAGTATTGGATTTTGATGATTAAATCACCTTTGATTTCTTAGTCTCACTGAAAAAAAAAAAAAAGGGTCATCCTTTTAGACATACATTCGTGCTCAAAGCGTCACAGTTATCATCCTTAGTTCTCAGTCGTTAAGACCTCTTTTAGACCATCAGGAAACATACACATCTAAGCCAAGAACTTGTGTAGGGGAAAGATTCCCGAAAAGGATTTTATTGTACTGGAGATGGACGGACAGTCCTTACGAACGTCCCCCATCCAGCCCCTCATACGCCCCGGGACCCTCGACCCACGTAACCCTGTGCCACAGCCTTCCTCCTTCACCTCCGGGAATGATTATCGGTAGGTACATAACAGGAGAATCAACTTAAAGACCAAGGAGTCTACCCTTTACCGGAGATGACTCTTTGGTCAGTCAAAGTCTTATACGATCTATACGGTTCTCGTCGACGACCTTTGACATGAAAGACCAGTATTAACACTCGGGGACTCTACAAACGTCGTCCGTCTTACACACACGAACCTCAACGGGTGGCGGGAGGAGTAAAAAAAAAAAATTAAATAAAAGTAAATAAAAAACCGGTACGGAGCACACCCTAGAGTCAAGGGACTGGTCCCTAACCCGGGTGAGGGGGTCATCCTTTCAGGGGGCGGGAGCAGTAAGTGCACGTTCAGAGGAGGTCGGACTGGAGAATAACCACAGAGACGCATTTGTCAAGAAAGGTCTAAGGAATGGGAGAAACAAGTGAGTTTGTTACCGGAAACATTGACTCTTGTTTCAATCCTCGTCCACTGTCTAATAAAAACTACGACAGTTCTGTTCACCGACAAATTAAGACTGTAAAAGAGTGAGATTCGCACAGAAATAAGAAATGTTTACCCCACTAAGTCTCACGAGGTAGTCTTCAGGTACGTGGTACCTTTGTGACTCAGGATCAGACAAAAGTCTTTAACCAGTCAACAGTGAGTTTCTGCCTCCTCGGACCACGCGACGTCAAGATTCTCAACCTGTGCTGCCTCGCTGAAGTGAAAAGTCTAAGTACATAACCTCTTCCTTTACCGGTGGGTGAGGTCACAAGAACGGACCTCTTAGGGTCCCTGCCACCTCGGACCACCCGACGTGTCAGGTCAGATACCCCACCGTGTCTCAGCCTGTGCTGACTTCGCTGAATCGTCGTCGTCGTCGTCGTGAGTTCCGGCGATATTCCCCTTATCTTGAAGGACCAACGGTCAGGGAAAAGCACCTGGACACCAACCCAGTAGGAGTGAAAGGGGGAAAGGCAGTGAGTAAGTCGATCAGTGGTCCGGGATACCCATAAGAGAGGATATATCGGGAACTTAGGACGAAGAGTGACAAAGGTACCCACATTAGAGTCAGGACCGGGACAGCGGGGGACCCACTGACGAGGTTGAGACTCAAATAGAGAGACAACGACTCCGAGGAAAGCCAGGCAAGAAGGACAACGTTGGTCTGACTAAAAGAGTATATACCCTTACGGCAAAGGAATAAATTTTAAGTAGCGACCGGAGGGTGTCAGAAATCCTGTGTTGTTTTGAAGTGATACCCAGAGACCGAAATCACACCTTCGTTCAAATATAAGAAGACTTATAAGACTGAAGTCAATTGTGCAGTAACGAAGAGTCCCTGGGGTGACCCGAGGAAGTCTTAGGTTGTATTAAATTAGTTTACGGACGGAACAGAGAACCTCCAATGTAGGTCTCTCCTCTCCAAGGAAAAGGACCCTTCCCGTCCGTCTCAAGCCCTCCAACATAAGTTTCATTATTCCCTTCTCCCTCTGCGGACACAACGGTCTACAAACATTACTTAGAAGACCCAGTGTTCACCCGGTGACCCTCAGTTTCGGGTCATTGGAGAGGGGAAACAGAAATGAGACTTGTCGACCCGGGTCGTCGCACCCGAAGTCTCAGTCTGACGACCCACAGATAGAGTCGAGGGGGTGAATGTCTCACTGATACCCGTTCGGCAAATTGGAAAGACACAGTACCAAAGAAGAACTCTTTTAGCACTGTGGACGACATAGTCTATTGAGAACAACGTAGCATTTGGGTAAGGTTTTAAAGCATCGACGACTTAGTGAAGAAACCAATCCGACCAAAGCCGGCCCGTCAAGACCAACATCGAGTCGAGTGGGAGTGTGGAACGAACCGACCGTCTAAGAATCCACCGAGACGAAGGTCCCTATTAGACAGTCAAGGTTGGGAAACAGAGAAACCGTACACCAGAGAGTAGGAGATCGCCAGGGGGGTTCGTAGCAGAGTGTCGTCTCCGGGTCGTCTCTCTTTCGTTCCGGAGAACTTTAGATCCGAACCTTGACCAGGTAAGAATGAAGATGACTGGTGTAAGACATCCACCTTCGTTCAGTGTTCCGGTCGGGTCTAAGTTCCCTACCTTTACGTAAAGGGGAGAGCTACCGTCCTCGAGACTGTCTGCTCCTCCGTCCCCTCGTAAACCAACCCAGGGGTCACGTGAAGTAGACGATTTGTAGGTGATATATGGAATATCCAACAACACGTTCAGTCCACTCTGCCATGTACGTTTCACGAATAATCTTATCTCTGCTACAACCTTCGTGAGTTATACAAAATGGGTAATAATATTATTATAAAAACCACATAGAAATTTTTATGTCTTTAATCTCGTTAAGTATCTTTTGATGGAGTTTATGAAAACTCCTAAAAAGTCAACCAAATCGTACTCAAAACCACCAGGACCTTCTCGACAGGGTCAAGTCGTAGACTCGAGGAGAAATACGAGAATTCTTGTCTAAATAACACTCCTAACCTATTCAATTACATATGTTTTCCCACTTGAATCACAGACCTTACATTATTTGTGATTCATTACCATAGACACTAATAATATAATACCGTTGTTCCAATTACTAAACCTTCTCTTAGGGTGTCGGGGTGAACGAACGATTTTATTTACGTTCAACCGTATTTACACTACGACTCTTTAGATTGTCCACTAGTTACGGACTTCGTCTTCGTCTTATTTCACTTTTAAAAGAGTGTATGTGTATCTCTTTTGCATATCATTAAGGGATGTGGAGATAATACGCAGAAGACATCCAGTTACTCGGGTAGAAGTAAATGACGGAGCTTAAAAAAAATCCCCCCATCTCAAAAGTTGTGTTTAGGACCCACAGTGTGTTCACAAAGTCCTACATAGTGACCATCTGTAAAAATTATATTAAGTCCGAAGGGAACACCGAGTCGACCATTTCTTAGGTGGACGTTACGTCCTCTGGACCCAAGCTCGGGACCCAACCCTTCTAGGGGACTCTTCCCTTTCCGATGGGTGAGGTCATAAGACCGGACCTCTTAAGGTACCTGACATATCAGGTACCCCAGTGTTTCTCAGCCTGTGTTGACTCGCTGAAAGTGAAGTGAAGTGGTACAATATTAGTGTGGATAGGTTTAATTGATATTAAGGACTTATCGTAGATCATAGACTAGGTATTATTTTACCGAGGATAATAGATAAACTAGGTTTGTTCTAGGTATGTAAACAACAATACATTCTTTGTAACACCGAGTCGACCATTTCTTAGGCGGACGTTACGCCCTCTGGACCCAAGGTAGGGACCCAACCCTTCTAAAGGTCCTCTTCCCTATCCGATGGGTGAGGTCGTAAGAACGGACCTCTGAAGGTACCTGATATATCAGGGACCCCAGCGTTTCTTAACCTGTGCTGACTCGTTAAAAGTGAAAGTGAAAGTTCTTTGTATTCAAACCAAATATCCTCCTCTTACAAAAAAACGTCAAGAACCTCGTAGGTCTTAACCGATCACGATAAACTCCAGACAGAAGGGTCCACCATGTCACTACTTCTTCGACGGACGTTACGTCCTCTGTGTCCAAACTAGGGACCCAGCCCTTCTAGGGGACCTCTTCCTTTACCGTTGGGTGAGGTCATAAGAACGGATCCTTTAGGGTACCTATCTCCTCGGACCACTCAATGTCAGGTACCCCAACGTCTTCTCAACCTGTGTCGAATCACTGATTTCTCGTTTTTTGTAAGTTCCAGGTCGGACGGTCCCTGTACTTTTTCCGGACGACCTAGGCCCCATCTACATCGCTACATCGAAAGACTTGAGAAAACTCGTAGAGGTTTTTTGTACCTACAACGGTAAACCACACAAATTTCGGTGAGGTTAAATCTTCATAAGTCTCTACACGAGGGATCTCGATATGTCACACTACTTAGTTGTTACGGATTCACCGACGACGACGACGATTCAGTGAAGTCAGCACAGGCTGAGGCACGCTGGGGTATCTGCCGTCGGGTGGTCCGAGGGGGCAGGGACCCTAAGGGGTCCGTTCTTGTGACCTCACCCAACGGTAAAGGAAGAGGTTACGTACTTTCACTTTACACTTTCACTTCAGTGAGTCAGCACAGACTGAGAATCGCTGGGGTACCTGACGTCGGGTGGTCGGAGGAGGTAGGTACCCTAAAAGATCCGTTCTCATGACCTCGCCCCACGGTAACGGAAGAGGTGGATTCACCGATCGAAATAAGTAGAGTTCCAGTAGACCTTCTAAACTCTGGGTGTGACAATAGAACTCTAGACTTCAGAACCCTTGTTACCTTCGTTTCTTCGACGATCACGACTGCGTCCGGGGAACGTTACAAGATTCCAGACTGTCTACCTCTCCACCGGGGTTCGATTTCTCTCGAATTATAGTCCGACAGTGTGTCCTTCGGTTCAAAGAATTTTTTTTAAAAAAAATTAAGATAAAGAAAGTCTCATAACCGACACCACTAGTCTATCCTTAACCCCTTCCTTCTCTTCTACGGTTTTCCGGAGTCCCAAAAGAAACGAACAGACTTCAGCCTTCAGAATTTTTTCGTTCGTTCGTCCGGGAGACAAGAGAAACACACTACACTATTTCCCCTTTCTAGAATTAGAAGACCTGTTGCATCTAAACACGTAAATGTGTAAACAAGTTATAGGTCCGATCTTTGGTCTTCCGATCTGGCACAAAAGAGGGAAGAAAGGACGTACATCATTTTAGTGGCTTAATCCGGTCAAAAGGAAGGAATTACAAAGAACTTGAACCGGGAATGAGAAATAGACACTCTGGTGACGGGGTCGAGGCCAGGAGTAGTCTGCTACGGACTAGATAACACCAGCCTAGGAGTCCTTTAGGAAAGACGTGGCATCGGTCTCACACACGAGTCCGCGACTCAGCACAGGTTGAGAAACACTGGGGCACCTGACATCGGGTGGTCCGAGGAGACAGATACCTTAAGAAGTCCGGTCCTATGACCTCACCCCACGGTAAAGGAGGAGGTTCCCCAGACGGGTTGGGTCCCTAGTTTGGACCCAGAGAATGCAGAGGACGTAACCGTCTACCTAAGAAATGGCGATCGTAGTGAATCCTTCAAGAGATCAGTCTCACTCGGTAAATTTGATGTTAGGACTGATATAGCATTCGGAGGAAGTCTCGAAAATCACCCAAGAATAAAGAAAGCCACCAAGGATGGTGGTCATACGACCCAACATAATGTACACACGTCTTTATAACTAGAGAAACCGAGGTTCCTACCGGATCAGTACTCGTCGGAGTAAATAAATGGGGATTTGTCGTTACCGTTGGGTGAGGTCATGAGAACCGACCTTTTAGGGTACCTACCTCCTCGGACCTTCCGACGTCAAGTACCCCAGCGATTCTCAGTCTGTACTGACTCGCTGACGTGAAAGTGAAAAGTGAAACTACGTAACCTCTTCCTTTACCGTTGGGTGAGGTCACAAGAACGGACCTCCTAGGGTCCCTGTCCCCTCGGACCACCCGACGGCAGATACCCCAGTGTGTCTCAACCTGTCTTGACTTTACTGAATCGTTATGTCAGGTATCTTAAGAGGTCTGGTCTTTTGGTCTCACCCATCGGTAAGGGAAGAGGTCCTCTAGAAGGGTTAGGTCCCTAGTTTGAGTCCAGAGGGCGTAACGTCCGTCTAAGAAATGGTCGACTCGATAGTCTCTTCGGGACATAAAGTGTGTCTACAGTAAATGGTGTGTATACACGTACAGTTCAGGGAAGTCAGTCCAGACTGAGACACTGGGATACCTGACATCGGGTATGGTACCACGTTTTTTTGAATACTTTATTTTAGGTTCGAGGACAGAACTCGAGGACAGAACCATAGTAAGAAACGGGTGTGTCAAGAGACATGGACTTTGTAAGAAAACATAGAACATACGGAAACATAGAACGTTAAGAGTCAGTGGGAGATTCTGAGTTAAGTTCTTAGTAGACACAATCCTTCGGAAGAACCTTTAAGTTCAAATCCGGTTACTGGTAGAAAACATAGGAATGACTTGGGAACCGATACTCAGAAAACAACAATAACAACAAAAAAAGGCATTTACAAAACCGGTTCGATGTGCCAAACACCCTAAAATCGAGGGATTAGTCCCGGGATTCGTCACTCTCGAACCTCAGGATTGATTGATGACCTGGTGGTCCCTTAAGGGGTACTTATAGGGAAATAGTTTAGTAAGTGGTATGATGGTACATCAAACCAAAACATAGACAGAGAGGAGGGTCGGACTCTTAAGGAAGTTCTGTTAAAATTAGTAGATTCTTAAGGAGGACGAACCGAGCCACAGACCGTGTGTCATCTACGAGTCATTTATTCGTTGAGTACTCTGTTGAGCCTTCTCTCCAAGTTGTGTGTAAGTAGACGACTGTCACATCGATTTTTGGCTTTCGAAAGGACGGGAAACGATTACTCCAGACTAGAGTTTCTCAGGGGGTCGTGACCTAATACAGTTCAGGTTTCATAGTCTTACGACTTCAGTCACCGTGGGTTTCGACTATACCAACTTGTGAGAAGAGACTAGAGTCGTCAGAATAACACAAATTGTCGTCGTCTACTCTTTGTTCGGTGCGTTCCTCCTCTCGTCTCTTTACTCTTAACGATGTAGTCTGTCCTTTGGCGGGTTACGACTCTGAGCGACCCCAGGGACAGCAGTGGAGACGGCGTGGGGGGAGGGGCTCAAAGCACAATAAAATCAACAATTCCAAACATCTGATAATCAACCGTCTTTTATTGATGAAGGATCTAATGTATACACATTTCTCTGACCACACCTCAGGTCTAATCTCTTGCAACGACGATCAACCTCTCTGTTGCATATTTTCAGAGTGTAGAACCCAAAAAAAAAAGTTCGCAAGATAAATAAATAAAAACGAGACGACCTAGAAACAACGACGCGCGCCCGAAGGAGATCAACGCCCCTCGGCCCCGTTGAGAGGTCAACGCCCCACGCCCAAAGAGAGAGACCACCGAAGAGAACAACGTCTCGTGCAAGAGATCCCCCACCACCCGAATCGACGGGGAGTCCTACGTCTTAGGAGGACCTGGTCCCTAGTTTGGACATAGGGGACGTAACCGTCCACCTAAGAGTCGGTGAACTGGTGGTCCCTTCAGGGTACAGGACTAAAACTTGTGTGCACATGTATGTGTGTGTGAACTCAAACCTCCTGCACGAGGGCAATGTTTAGACTGAACACTTCGGGTCGTCGACGTCTTCATCCCGAGGCACAGGACTCCAGAAGTGCTACCTCTACAAGAGGCACCTGTCGGAATGATCCTGTCGTACCAACTCAGTGTCACCGGAGAAATGAAAGGACTAGAAAGAATCACCTCGTTTCCAGTTACTCCCTCCGTCACTACGAGACCCATAAACTCAGTGTTTCTCCTGTCTCTCTCATGTCGTCACTCAAAACTACTTCCCCGGGAGAACCATCCCTCCCCAATCGCATGGACAGACTCACAGTATACGACGCCCTACCATATTGGTCTCTCGTACAGGTCTGTGGTAGACGAGACAAGTCGTCTAGGAATGTCACAGTCGTTCCCTTGCACTAATAGTGTCGGATTGAGTAGAAGGACTAGAACCCCCGAGGTGACAACAACTATAAATCAACGATTCAGTACAAATTGAGAAACGCTGGGGTACCTGACATCGGACGGTCCGAGGAGACAGATACCCTAAAGGGTTCGTTCTTATGATCTCACCCAACGGTAAAGGAAGAGGTCCCCTAGAAGGACTGGGTCCCTAGTTTGGGCACAGAGGATGTAACCGTTCACCTGAGAATTGACGACTCAGTGGTCCCCTTGGTCCGAAACGATTACAAGTTTGATTGATCCGTAAGAGGTTGAATTGTTTAAAATGATAGGTTCTTAACCATATGACGTTACATAACTTTTTTTTTATACAAAATTTGTCTCTTTCACCGTGATACTGTTTTTTATAATAATACCTATACTGCCCCTTTTATTGGTCTTTAGAATGAGATTCGATTCAGAATGAGGTTCGATGATCGTAAGAAGAAAGACACACAGACACTTATTCTGTCTCTGCGTCGGGTCACCGACACTGACTGTAGAGAGTTATACTTCTGTCAAAACCTCTAGTACACATACATATCGACACAATTCAAAAACAAGTAGTATTACTCGACCTTATGTCATATGTGTATTCCATATATGTATAGATATGTGTATAAAAACCAAAATAAATAAATAAAAAAAATCAACTTCCTTAAATCAACTTAACGAAACGTCATAACGTAACCAAAGATGGTTTGTAGTCGTACTTAGTCGGTATCCAAATAGGTACAGACGAGGGTGAACTTGTAGGGAGGGTGGAAGGAGGGGTAGGGTGAGGAGATCCAACAATAGTCGGAACCAAACTTAAGGGACTCAGTATGTCGTTTAAGGGTAACCGATAGATAAAATGTATACCATTACATTCAAAGGCACAATGAGAGAGGTATAGAGGGTGGGAGAGGAAGAGGTGGGGGTGTTTGTAAAATATACACACACATCTATGTATATAAAAAGGTTCTTTTTACTTTTTGTAGAATTTTTATAGGTTTTGTTTCTTCTCCTTGACCAGTTTTATATGTAACACTCACTCTTTCCGTATATACATTATCACTCCGTACATAGTTTCTCGAATATAAATAAGTCGATAAGTTAGTAAGTAGTTTATAAAAGAGTTACGGATTCAGACAAAGTCAAAACAATATCCCTGACCTCAAAGTGACTCCTCGTCCCATCAGTACCTCGAATATAAGGTCACCTCTTTGTTTGTTCGTTCATTAGAGTATTTCGTCCCACTAGAACGCACATGAACCAATACAAGTCGAGAAACGCTAGGGTACCTGCTATCCGAGGAGACAGGTACTTGTAAAGGTCCTCTCTTCTGAGTTCGCTCAACGGTAAAGGATGAGATTCACTAGAGCGACGACGACGATCCAGTGAAGTCAACATCACGATTAACGATACCTCATTCTTTATCCTTCACTCGATCACCTGGACTTCTAAGACGTACCGAACTCTGTCACAACAGTCCTTTCCGGAGAGACTCTGAAGAATTTATTCCACACCCTACACTACAAGAAATAACAATAGGGGACAAATATATGCTACACATATGACTACAATCCTTCCACACTATAACTACACTACAACTACACTACACTACAAATATACTACATTACACTACAAATATACTACACCACACTACACACTACAAATATACTACTCTACACTACACACTACAAATATACTACATACATTATACCCTACACTACAAATAACAATAGGGGACAAATATATGCTACACATATGACTACAATCCTTCCACACTATAACTACACTACAACTACACTACACTACAAATATACTATACTATACACCACACTTTAACTGCACTAAACACTACACTACAAATATACTACTCTACACTACAAATATACTACACCACACTACACACTACAAATATACTACATTACACTATACCCTACTCTACAAGAAATAACAATAGGGGACAAATATATGCTACACATATGACTACAATCCTTCCACACTACTATAGCTACACTATCGCTACACTACAACTACACTACACTACAAATATACTATACTATCACAATCAACGAGTCAACATGGGCTGAGAAACGCTGGGATACCTGAAGTCGGGAGACAGGTACTCTAAAAGGTCCATTCCTATGACCTCACCCAACGATAAAGGAAGAGGTCTCCTAGAAGGGTTGGGTCCTTAGCTTGGGTCCAGAGGACGTGACGTCCGTCTAAGAAATGGTTGACTCGATGTTCCCTTCGGGTATACTATACTATGCACCACACTTTAACTACACTATACCCTACACTACAAATATACTACACCACACTACACACTACAAATATACTACTCTACACTACACACTACAAATATACTACACTACACACTACAAATATACTACAGTACACTACACACTACAAATATACTACACTACACTACACACTACAAATATACTACACTACAAATATACTACACTACACACTACACACTACAAATATACTACACTACACACTACAAATATACTACACTACACACTACACTACAAATATACTACACCACACTACACACAAATATACTACACTACACACTACAAATATACTACATTACACTATACACTACACTACAAATACACTACACTACACACTACAAATATACTACACTATACACTACACACTACAAATATACTACACTACACACTACAAATATACATTACACTATACACTGCACTACAAATATACTACACTACACACTACAAATATACTACACTATACATTACACTACAAACACACTACACACTACAAATATACTACATTACACTATACACTACACACTACAAATATACTACACTACACACTACACACTACAAATATACTACACTATACACTGCACTACAAATACACTACACCACACTACACACTACAAATACACTACACTATACACTACAAATGTACTACACTACACTACACACTACAAATATACTACACCACACTACACACTACAAGTATACTACACCACACTACAAATATACTACACCACACTACACACTACAAATATACTACACTACACACTACAAATATACTACACTACACTACAAATATACTACTCTACACTACACACAAATACACTACACTACACACTACAAATATACTACTCTACACTACAAATATACTACTCTACACTACACACTACAAATACACTACACTACACTACACACTACACATGTACTACACTACACTACACACTACAAATATACTACACTACACTACAAATATACTACTCTACACTACACACTGCACTATGACTACACTATACCCGACACTACACAAACGACTACGTAACACTTCCACACCTCTCTCCTTCGTGAGATAATGGGATGACAGTCGGACAACCGCTAAGACCCCATACTGGAAGTGTTCACGCAGAGTGGGGGAGGAGAAATCCACCCTGTCCTANACACACTACACATGTACTACACTACACTACACACTACAAATATACTACACTACACACTACAAATACACTACACTACACTACACACTACACATGTACTACACTACACTACACACTACACATGTACTACACTACACTACACACTACAAATATACTACACTACACACTACAAATATACTACTCTACACTACACACTACAAATACACTACACTACACACTACACATGTACTACACTACACTACACACTACACATGTACTACACTACACTACACACTACAAATATACTACACTACACACTACAAATATACTACTCTACACTACACACTACAAATACACTACACTACACACTACACATGTACTACACTACACTACACTACACACTACAAATATACTACACTACACACTACAAATATACTACTCTACACTACACACAAATACACTACACTACACACTACAAATATACTACTCTACACTACAAATATACTACTCTACACTACACACTACAAATACACTACACTACACTACACACTACACATGTACTACACTACACTACACGCTACACATGTACTACACTACACTACACACTACAAATATACTACACTACACACTACAAATATACTACTCTACACTACAAATATACTACTCTACACTACACACTACAAATACACTACACTACACTACACACTACACATGTACTACACTACACTACACACTACAAATATACTACACTACACTACAAATATACTACTCTACACTACACACTACACTATGACTACACTACACACTGCACTACTCTACACTATACCCGACACTACACAAACGACTACGTAACACTTCCACACCTCTCTCCTTCGTGAGATAATGGGATGACAGTCGGACAACCGCTAAGACCCCATACTGGAAGTGTTCACGCAGAGTGGGGGAGGAGAAATCCACCCTGTCCTACCGATCTCCCCCGACGTCAACTCATAAAGGGAAGGGGTTCCATCCGACCCGAGACCATTTTGGGGTCGTCCAATCCACGACCGCTTTGTCAGGGAGGACTCCCGTCTGGAGGAATTCTTCTTGGCACAAGATCACATAAAGTGTCACCGATGGAAAGGGAAGAGGGACGACCCTCACCCTCTCCTAAAAGGAAACTAGAAGTGGTCCTTTTAGACGTCCTCGAGGACTTTGAGTCCTTTCACACTCCCAAGGGGGTCCTGACCCAGGGAGAGTCTCAGTAGGTGAGTCTCGGAGGTCGCTGAATATCCAACGTCGAGTCTCTAAGGAGAGAGTCGTGACCAAGAGTCCCCGTAAAGACGAGGTCATTCAACACCAAGAGACAATAGGAGAGAGACAGAGACGTCAAGTCCCCGTCACCAAAATGGACGCTGGAGTTAAGAACCGTCTGTGTCTTCTCGACAACTAAAAGTCTAACATTTCCAAAAGGAACATTCCTGCCTGTTGAAGGTCCCAGGAGGACACGTCTGGGACCGTCTCACTTTCCGCGGAAACTCTACGGGCTTGGCTCTAGTCTTACGTCTCCTCCTCGGCGTCTCAATCTCCACCCGTCCCCGGTGATAGGGACCGTCCTCTTACCGTATAAGTTTCCGGGGCTCCGTCTTACGGTCACACCGACTCGACTCGTAGGTCCGTCTTCCACTCACCTCCGCCCGAGTCTTACCTCCGTCCCCGACCGTCCGTTTGTGAACTCAGTTCGCTCGTCTTGCCTTCTCCTGAGGAACGACTACCGTTAACGGGTAAGGGCATTTCCTCGAACACGTTTCGTACCCATTTTAGACTAAAACTCCTTCCCTTTCTTGTCAGGGACCGAGTCGGAGTCACCCCTCCTGTTAGCCCTGACTTAAGGCCCCCCTACCCCACCCCTCCCCAGTGAGGGGGAGGGCGGAGAAGGGTGTCTCCTCGGGCGACACCGGGTCCTCCAACCAGTCTACTGAGGTGTCCCGACCCTAGGAGGTTCGTTACCGTAGTACCGGGAGTCTTATTAGGGGGGACAACACACCAACTCCCCCCACCTCTTTCTACTACTCCGACGTACCCTAGGTACCCGGGACGGGTGTTTGAGGGGGACGGACGTAAAATGGAGAGTCTCGTGGGATCTGTCTCTGGAAACCAAGGGTCTCGAGAACCTTAGACAACTTTAACAGAAATACCACTAAACTGACAGAACGACCGTCTCGTACAAAAGGACTGGAGCTCCTCCATGAGGTCTCTTTCAATTTACGTAAAGTTTTAGACCTAAATATATTTTTTCATCCGTTCGTTAACGGTCCATTTAAGGTAGGGGTACTTCTAGTTTACGTCTAAAAAAAAAAAGTCCGCTCTTTTGACAAAATCAGGGTTTCTCACCAAAAGAAAAAGAAAGACTTAGTAAACTTATTACCGGACCCACTACGTAGAGTGTAGAGGATAAACAGAGGACGTCTGACTAAATCGGAATTTACACGACTCACTGTTCAGAAGGTAGTAGGTGGATATCTTTAGTAACGCACCAGATTAAAATCAAGAATGTCAGCACTTAAACGGGTTCGTACGGAAAAGAGTAAAATTAAGGTAATAAAGAACTAGGGTAATTAGGGGAGACAATACATTTTGGAAAAGAGGTCATAGAATCCTTTAACACTGAAAGAGAGAATTCCAGGACCACGATCTATAAAATAAAGAGTCCTAGGTGGGAGGGTTAGACCCCAGCGTTCTTATAACCATAAACGAGGGGTGGAAGAAGGGTGGTACCAACGAGTCTGCCATTTCTTAGACGGACGGTCCACCCTCTGGGTTCAAGGTAGTCCTTCTAGGGGACCTCTTCCCTTACCGTTGGGTGAGGTAATAAGAACGGATCTCTTAGGGGACCTGTCTCCTTGGACCTCCCGATGTCAGATGTCCCAGTGTTTCTCAGTCTTGATTCACTGATTGTGTGAAAGAAGGGTGGTATCCGGACACCCAAACCATCCCTTCGTACGGTGTTTCTTATGACCCGACGGTGGACCCTCTGTCGACAGGTTCACACACAGATTTTAGACTTTCGAGTTCTCCCCTTTTACGAAGGACCAGAAAAGGTCCAAGACCACCGGGGTCCGCGAAGAACCGAACACTGAAGTAGTGGGGTGGGGAGGAGGTAGAAAGGTACCACGAGAGGAGACATAGACGTAGAGGGGTAGACAAAGAGTATAATAGCAGGTCAGGGAGTCAGCACAGGCTGAGAAACGCTGGGGTACCTGACGTCGTGCGGTCCGAGGGGATAGGAAATGGTATAAGGTCCCAAACGAGTTTGAGTACACGTAACTCAGTTACTACGGTAGGTTGGTAGAGCAGGAGACAATAGGGGAAGAGGACGGAAGCTAGAAAGGGTGGTAGTCCCAGAAAAGATTCCTCAGTCAAGAAGCGTAGTTCACCGGTTTCATAACGTGAAGTCGAAGTCGTAGACAGGAACTTATAAGTAACCCAACTAAAGGAAATCCTAACTGACCAAACTAGAGGGACGACAAGTTCCCTGAAAGTTCTCAGAAGAGGTTGTGGCGTCAAGACTTCGTAGTCAAGAAGCCGGGAGTCGGAAGATACATAACATTCCTGAACAATAACATACATCCTCGGGAGGCCCATTAGGTCCTTCTAAAAGAGGACCCTAGGATTGAATTAATATAAATATTTCTGAGGAAAAGCTTTATTCCAGTGGAAGGGTCAAAGACCCCCAATCGTGTGTATGTATATAAACCCCCCCGGTGGTAGGTTAGATGACGTCACCAGTAGAGAGAGAGAAAAAGAGTAAGTGAGTTCAACGACGGAACCGGACTTTAGCTGTGGTAACCTTTGTGTTGACTCTAAATTCGTGACATAGAGAACAACAACAACAAATCAGAGATTCAACACAGGTTGAGAAAACGTTGGGGCACCTGACATCGGGAGGTCCGAGGAGACAGGTACCCTAAGAGGTCCGTTCTTGTGACGTCACCCAATGGTAAATGAAGAAGTCCCCTAGAAGGACTGGGTCCCTAACCTGGGTCCACAGGACATCACTGTCCACCTAAGAAATGGTGACTCGGTGGACCCTTCGGGTGCTCCCGAGGATTACTTTTGAGAGAGACGTTTTCCGGTGGACTTGAAAATCACGGGTGACAGTCTCCTACCTCTCGTCCTAGGAACCCCTTCCCCTGACTACTCCGGTTAAAATCATTTCGTCATTCTCCGTCCTTACCAGACTGTGCACCTCGTGGTGTCCCACTTCCTGTAAATCGACTTCTGACACCCAGAGGACGTCTACCTGAGTACCTTCCCATGGACTCACTCGTCAGTCGCAGACCGGAGAGGAGTAAAACGTAGAACACGTCCCGAGTGGAAGGACCTGTGGGACCCCTTTGACTCGCGGAAGGACGAGAGTCGACAAACAAAGACCTAGTAGGATCTCGCTCACACCTCAGGCGTCACCTTGCCTCAATCCGAAAATTCTCACTTGCCTACAGCTATCGGTGGATAGGGTAGGCCTTTGTGTCCAGGTGTACCCAGAATACGGACCTCTCACCTTCTTAGATATCTTGGGGGTCGGTCGGTGGTGGGGGGCTCCACTCATAAAGAGAAGGGCGTAAAATCCTCACAAAGGATGTATGTCTAGAAAGACAATCTTGACTTCAAATAAATCCATTGGTCTACTGTACTGTTTTGGGGTTTAAACATCTCTAGGGTCACCACATATAACGAACAAGGGGTCCCCCCATACTGAAACTGGGTAAGACATTACTTATTTACTTACTTGTCTATTTATTTATTAAATGTAGTTGGAAAGGATATTCCTAAAAAACAAACGGGTTCCATTCTTAGTTCCAATCGTTTGTGTCGGGA
Organism: Capra ibex; assembly: GCA_006410555.1. NCBI lineage: Eukaryota > Metazoa > Chordata > Mammalia > Artiodactyla > Bovidae > Capra > Capra ibex. Next base: position 59,391,245 of record SJYO01048061.1, on the reverse strand, counting down.
CCCATTATCTTCAGAGTAAAAATTCGGAGCAGACTAAAGACAGGACCCTTGGAGTCCAGATGATCTCCTTGAGAGAGACGACAAACGAGGTTCCCGGACACGTGTCGTCCCGTTCACGGAACACAAGACCTCTGTCTGACTCAAGTGTAAGACCAATGAACTAAATTGCGTGATCCCCCAGCCCCCGATTAATGAATGGAAAAGATCCTGAGTCAAGAGAGTAGACATTTCCTACCATTCCCGGTCACTATTGACGATAGCGAATTCCTAACTTGTCTTGTGTGACTTTCTCGGACTCAAAAGTCCTTCAAGTAACGACACTGAAGAGAGTCCCCGTTACGGTAGGTGGTCCCTCGACCACGTCTAGTCTATCCAACCTTTCCGTTCCTTCATAAACCAGTTGCGTGACGGTAACCCGACCCCAGTCCATTCCTCCACTGTCCAGGAATGACTCCTAAGTCAAGAGAGGGGAACTCGTAAATGGCGGACATAGGGAGGTCCGAGACTTAGAGTGAACGACACTAGTCGAGAGGGACCTTTGGTCGAAAGACACGTGTCCGTAATGTTACTTTAAGTAGTAATCTAAACGAGGGCCGACGGGTTCGTGTGCCACACCAAGTAACCATTACTACACACAACAAACCTCACACTCCGTAATTCTTTAACTTTACGGTATTTGAAATGTCTGCACTTCCACTCTAATAGGTACTGACATTACCAAAGGTTTACGTCTGACTTACAGAAAGAAAACTACGGTTTACCACCGTTCTTTACTTGTGCCTAGAAACTAGGAAACGGTCACAGATCTCCCTACTACTCCAGAGACCCTACCCTCTTATCTGGGAGTAGTTCTGAAGACCGAACTCCTTCGACAAATTAGAGGTAAGAGTCACCGACACCGAAACTCCGTCGACACTGACTTCCCAGGGTTCACGATAACTTTTGTCGAGTAGTCAAGTCTTGTTTCGACTAATACATTTAACACGTAATTCTACGTCGAGGTTAAATTAAAATGAGACATTTATTTATAGGGTAATTGTAGGTAGACAACTTTCAGTCCATTCTGGCAAGAGATTCTGACATATCGATCCTGGAGTCACTCACGAGGTATTTATGACTGTCCCCTCCCTAATCCTACAGGTCTAGGTGAGACATCTTGAAATAATAGTAATAAAAAGAAATTTACCGTGCAGTCGAGATTTTAGTTAAATCTTGTTCATCTTCGAGACTGACCAACTCTCTCTCTCTGTGACGTAGATAAAGACCAGGACGAGAAAGCTCCCATGTGCTTGCGAAAGAGACTAACGACAGTGTCTCTAGTTATTATTAATACCGAGTGGTTAAGAGAGGGTTTTATTTTTGTAAAGTCGACTACTCTTCACTCGTGATTTAATCGAGGTCGAGAAAGACGACGTCCCGTCAAAAGGTTCGGTCTTTACGGTAAACACTCTCAACATAAATACCTTACCCAGGGCGAAGGGCGAGTCTCACCCGCCCCCTCCCCGCCCACCGTCTTTTGGGGTAGGCTGGAGACCCTGGTTTGGTCTTAACCGCCACCCCATCGTCCTCACTCTGTCGGACGGAGGTCTCCCGGCGGGGGAGAGTCGGGGTAGTGACGGGAACCGGGACCTCGAGGTCCTTTTCTACATCCCTTGATCCAAATTTCTTCCAACTCTTCACGAACGTTTGCTCTGAGAGTTGGTCCCGACTTGTAAGAACGTTTGCTCTACAAGACGGGTCACATCCCTTGATCCAAATTCCTTCTAACTCTTCACGAACGTTTGCTCTGACAGTTGGTCCCGACTCGTAAGAACGTTTGCTCTACAAGTCGATTTTTAGGACAAACAAGGGTACCCTTTTCTTGTAACGAACGTGTGTTCCTACAAAGAGACTAAGGAGTTTTCCTTGTCTGGAACCCTGTTTTGCCTAAGATTCAACTAGTCCTTCAAGGGGTTTTGTTTCAGAATCGACGTCATTTATTCGTTTCCTTTTCCAATAGAGCGGGACGCGGACGCGTGACATATCAGAGACTTAGCATCACGAACCGTCGAACGGGACATCCAACAACACGTTCCCTATATTTTATTTCGTCGACATTCTTCGTTCACAATTTTATATTTCTAAATTTGGTGAGACGTCACAACCACAAAGTAAGGCAGCGGCCGTTTTCGAAACGATGAAGGTACCACCGGAGAATCATGGTCCCTGAGGGTTGTTAAGAACCAGTAATAGACGATTCTAAAACCACCCTTACTTAACGACGGCATTCCTAGTCATTCGTGGACAACACAAAGACCTACGACGACGACGACCACCACCACTACAGAGACCCTTCTCTATCCCTAGTCCTGCTCGTATCCCGATCCTTTAGTACGCCCCTACTGGGTGACACCCGGTGTGTGAGATTCGGGTCCGCGACAAAAGACTTGACAACCAGCGAAAATGTCCTCTTCACTCGTAATGTCGACGGACCCCGTAGAACCTCCCACACTTCGTCTCCGGGAAGTTGGTTCCGACGATCCAGGTTCAGGTGGTCGTATCTATCACGAAAACACACATAATGTTTTTTCTGGGGAGACTTCTCTTTTTAAAGTCTTCCCAAGGGTCGACTACTTCGGGACTTAGTTCCGGACACCTGAATCCTCTACCTCCATGGGTGGAGAGACTTTACACTGGGAAGAAGACGTTCACACTCCTCACCCGTAGGCAAGGTGTAAAATATGGTGTCCCTACTTTGACTTCGATCAAGGATGGGAAAAGAAGAAGGGTAGAACTTCCATCTACACTACGACCTCGATTTTGTCGGTAGATGTTGGTACTCCGTCACACGGTTGAACGAAACCTTCCACTTTCCTTTCTACTCACCTCAGACCCAGGAATTACGGTAACAACTTAGTGATATATCGGGACCTGAGTGATAGGGACTCGGAGAAAAGTACACTTTTTCTTGAAAGGATAAAACTTGGTGACAATTAATTTACAAGACAACATCGACTTTGTGGACCGTACCTTCGTCCCTTACTCCCGTCATCGTCCATCCACTTACCATTTCCTTGGACCTGAAGGCTGAGAACCGTTCAAACAGAAACATTTGAAGTGAGTGTGGGGGACATGTTGTCCTGAAACACTAGGGAGAAGGTGTCACAAGTGACTTCTGGTCTTCAAGTGGGACTCCACCGTACCGCGGGAGGAGTCTTAAGGGAGGTCAACAAGTAGAGTCCTAGTAAGAAGGGACGCGATAGTGACACCCGGGACTAACTTAATTCCTATGTCCAACTTACACCGACGGACCACTACCAGACGGGATCTTCATTTCATAGTCCCGACCAAGGTACCCGTCCCTACTCGGTCTTTGTACGGTCGTGTCCACCTACGATGAGTCTATTCAGTTGTTGGGTTTACAATTGTTAGGGACGTCCTTTCACTTTCCCTTCCAACGAGTCGACTCAGAGTGAGAAACTCTGAGGTACCTGACGCGTAAGGTACTATAAGCGGTCCGGTCTAATGACCTCACCCATCGGAAAGGGAAGAGGTCCCCTAGAAGGGTTGGGTCCCTAATTTGGGTCCAGAGGACGTAACGTCCACCTAAGAAATGGTCGACTCGGTGTTCCTTTCGGGTTCTCATGACCTCACCCATCGGATAGGGAAGAAGTCCCCTAGAAGGACTGGGTCCTTAGTTGACCCCAGAGGACGTAACGCCTAAGAAATGGTTGACTCGATAGTCCCTTCGGGTATATTCTAGGTACGTCGAGCAGACTGTGGCCACCCAGACTTCACAGTGACCCGTTTTACTCACAAAGTACAAGATTGAGGAGAAGACATCTTTTATTTGCACACAGACACACACACGCACGTACGCACGCACGCACGGGCACAAAAATGTGTACACGTTTCTACTCATGTCTGTTCTGTACCGTACTCTTTGTCGAGGGGACACAGGGGAAGGATGCCGAACAGGATTGGGGTGGAGGTGGGGCTGACTGAGGGTCGTAGAAGTAGGAAGAACGTAGCCAGTCTTATCTGACCCAGTACGGCGTCATGACTCGTTTCGGTTAGAATCAACGAGTCTAATTTTTTTTCCAAATAAAGAACGAATACAACATACACGAAACTCCCATCGACCTCCCGAGAGATCGGTAGTAACAGTAGGGGTGGAGTCCTGGGACCAGTAGTCCTCATTGGAATAGACCGTTTCAGGGTCAGTAACATCTTCTCCTCTCTTTTTGGGGTTCCGTCACGACAGGTTATCTTTATATTAAACTCGACGTATATATTAAAAAAATCCTCGGTGCAATTTTTCCATTTTACTTCTACTAAGTCTACTTTAATTAAAACTATTACAGAAAATAAATCGGGGTACAATATTAAAGGGGTACTCATAAAATACGAATGTCGTGTAGAGTCAAACCTGGTCGGTGTAAAGGTCACGAGTCATTGGTGTGAACCGACCACCGACGGTATGACCCGTTACGTCGAAGTCCCAAAGTGAGATCACTAATGTGAGAACCAGATCTTCACTGGTTGCGTGTAAGAAGACGAAGGTTGGGTAACCCACTTTGAACAGTGCACCGAGGTACACTGTTCGGAAGGGATGGGGAATTTTGTTGCCTCACCCTTATAAACTGTATATCGTCAATGTTGGTCGTTCGGACGGAGCCGGTGGTGGTAGGAAGTAACCCGGTAGGGTGACCCACCACGGACGAGACCATACTTACAGAAGACCCGGTCGTCAGACAAAACCGAACTGAGGTAAAGAACGAACCGGTTCCTTACCTTCCGTCTATACGGTTTAGAACGTCTACTGTGTCTTCTATAGTGGTCCTAGTGTAAAAAAAAAAAAATTACATTCTTTAAGAACTTTCGAATCTTGGGTCACTTTAGTAGGGTTGATTGGTTGGAATTGGACTAATGATTTTTACCTCCATTGACCCACGCGGTCTCCGGTCTCAAAGTACTTCGTTCCCTTCCATAAGTACCTGGTTTTCCTAGAAAAGTAGGAAATTCAAACGGTCATGAAATTGAAGGAAAAACCGATGAACAACGACCACGGGTGTTCGTAGGGTGGGGGTCGTGTTGCTCCTCCGTCCTCGTCCAGCTGACGAATGATATAAGATGTATTATACCCCACTACATACCCATGGTTAAAAAAAAATATGATCTTCGAGAATCTCCAGACCTGGTACTGAATAATACCTTAGAGATCATGGCGCACCATGTAATATCTACGAGTTATGTATAGGCTTACTTACTTAAAATACACTTGAAAGTGTTTTGGTAAAAGACTCTACAAATATAAAAATTACCGTGGTAATTTACTTACCCTCACTTAATTCACTTGCCCTCAGTCTTAACCGGGCGGACAGTCGGCACGTCCACAATAACTTCTTGTACGTCCATCAGTCACCGTACCGGAGAGGAACTCTCAGAAAGTTCATCCGTCCACTTGTACATTTTACAGACATTATACATCTACTTACAACGAAATAAATTTTTTTCACAAATAAAAATTTAGCCTCGTATTAACGAAACGTCACGACACAAAGACGACATGTGGTCACCCTTAGTCGAGATGTATATACACGTGAGGGAGGGAGGATTCGGAGGGAGGCGGGAGTAGGGTGGGAAGATCCAGTAGTGGCTAGTGGCTCGACTCGCGGGACGCGGCAAGTCGTCGAAGGGCGGCGGACAGACAGAATGTGTGCCAGCACATAAATACAGTCAAGGTGACAGAGCCAAACAGGGTGGGAGAAGAAGGGACGGACACGGGTGTTCAGACAAGAGATGTAGACACAAACATAGGGACGAGACACTTATCCAAGTAGTCATGGACAAATATATCTACGGTATACATATGTGCGTAATTATTCTACATGTAATGAACTTAACATCTAAAAGTGATGATAAGTCCATACCACTCCGGTCGTCGAGCCCCCTGTCAATGATAACTTTTCTATCGACCAATGAGTGTCAAGGGTCCTCCTCCCCCCGACGGCACGATACATCCCGCTCCCCCTTTGTCGTCTCCCGCACTCCCCCATACACCCGTTCTCGGGAATGACCCCGAAAACGACCTTTACGACCGCCTCATTCGTCCAATCGCAACCGATCAAGTCTACTAAAGCGGCTCAGACCGTCCGTTCGTGACAGAAATAGACAGACCAGGGACTAGGGCCCCCCATTCCGAGTCACACACTGTCGGGTCCTCTCTACCACCCTCACACCCGAGACCTAACCAATCGAATGATAACACACACACAATCAGTGAGTCCGTACAGGCTGAGAAACACTGGGGTACCTGACGTCGGGAGGTCCGAGGAGACAGGTACCCTAAGACGTCCGTTCTTATGACCTCACCCAACGGTACGGGAAGAGGTCCCTTAGAAGGGTTGGATCCCTAACTTGGACCCCGAGGACGTGACTTCCGTCTAAGAAGGGGTGACAATGATAAAAGTGTAAATATAATTTTATCAATAAACCGACGTGACCCAGAATCAACACTGAACGTTATAGAAGTTAGAAACAGCGTCGGACGTCCTAGAAATCAACACCGATTGAAAATAAATATCAACACCGTACATCCTAGATCAAGGAACTGGTCCCTAACTTGAGTCCGGGGTACGTAACCCTTGTACCTCAGAATCGGTGACCTGGTCGTCCCTTCAGGGACCTAACCAACCAAACGTATATTTTCCGTGTGAACGTTCGTTCACAAAAATAATAGAGATCCTTGACTGATCGGGACCCTTCCCACCAGTGAAATCCCAGTCGTTCTGGGGTCTACAGTTTCGTAGTCGTTATTTCTTTTATTTTTTTGTACTACTTATGTATGTATTTACTGAACCACCTCAACTTTTCACGGTAAATCAGAGAGTCCCAGAGTATCTTTTGACCTCGAATATATGGGAAAGGAACATTCAAAAGTTTTCACGTAAAATAGTGAGTAGACCCCCTAACTTCTCACTCTTGCGTTCAGACCTCCACTCTCTGGACTCGACATAAACACGTAGACTCAGTGATTTCACTTAAGGGACCGTAAGGGTCCTCCTATAACCCTTCTTCAAAGACTTAGAAACCTAATTTTCGTTGTCTCAACACAAGGGGACTCCTCCTCTTTACAATAACTGACATGCACCCACACGCGATTCAGAGACGTTATCACAGGCTGAGAAACGCTAGGAGACCTAACGTCGGGTGGTCCGAGGAGACAGATACTCTAAGAGGTTTGGTCTCATGACCTCACCTACCGGTACGGGAGGAGGTCCCCTAGAAGGACTGGGTCCCTGACTTGGGTGCAGAGAATGTAGTGGACGCAACCGTTCGTCCAAGGAATGGTGATCGCGGTGGACCTTTCGGGGTGACCTACATGGAAAGTGGAGTTAGGGAGACTGAATTTTATTCATTCGTCTCAGGAGGTCTGAAGGGTCCGCGTTTTATTTCCAACCACATAAAAGAAGGAAAAAGTCACATTGGACATCTCGTCTGAGTGCAAACCCGTTCTCTGAATCTGACCTCCTCAACTCACCTTGGGCCCCCACGTCCGTACCAACGCACGGTCTCGAAGGACCGTGTCAAGACCGACGGTCCGGAGGTGCACGAGTCTCGGCTCGACACCCAGGAATCGGGGAGACTCCCGTCGACCTCCCGGTCGCTCTCTTCGAGTCACAAGGGGGTCGCGAATACAACCACTCGTGTGGTTCGAGACCCTCAAGGAGGGTCGTATAATCTACGAAACCACAAACCACTGTCGATGAACCTTTCAGTTCACCCTGACTCGTAATGGACTTTTTACAGTCACGCGGTAAACGAAGAGAGAACTCAAAGGAAGGGATGTTGAGAGTTTGGGTAATAGTAAGTCGTTTTACCTCGGGACTCAGGTTAATCTTCAATTTGTACGTCGGAGGCAGAGTTTCCCAGACTTGCAAAGTCAGACAGGGTTATAAGTACCCCCGGACACTCACGATCCGTCGTTCCTCTTGAGAAGTTTGCTACCAGTGACCTCGGTTTTTCTTATCGGTGAACACCGGTTGTCGGGTTATCACTTGTGACTGCAACACTGAGCACCTTTGGGGGTCCGACCACGGACACATAACAACTACCAACGTGTCACGAATGTCCCTCCGGACGGGTCCGGAACGACGGATTTCCTAATATCGTCTTACCGATCGTTTAAGAATCCCTGACTTTTTTTTTATACAAATTTTAGACACAAAAGTGAATTTTTGCACAAAGTGTCAGTCCTTTTTGGAAATATACGAAGAAGTCTAAATAGAGAGATTATTTTATAAGTGATTACCGTCCCTTTTTACCTGATTACTATTATAATTGTTGTTCAACTATTATACATATAATGGATAGACATATTATGTGTATATAATAGCTATCTATCTATACCATGAATGACACACGGTCAATAAGAAGGTTTGGGAAGTGAATATGGCTAAGTACTTAAGGAACGTGGTCAGGATAATCATCTGTCATCATACTAAAAGAGAAACACCTACTTTTGTTGATTCTAATGCGTTAAACGGGTGTCGGTCATTTATTCCACCCAAACCCGAAACTTCGGTTCGGCAACTCGGACTCACGTGAAAACATCAGGACTGGGACACAATTTCACCCCCCGTTTCTCCCTTCCCGTCGAGGGGGAGACGGGGTGGTCAGTGAAGTAAAAGTCAGACATAACTACAAATAACTCATAGAGACGTCTCTCGACAACATATATAGTGCATAACTTTCAGTACGGAAGATCTTAGTACTCTCCCAAACATTTGAGTTTATCCGAAGTCGTTCCGAAATTCTAGTAGTGTAACGTCGTAAGGTCCTTATCTCCAAATAGACCCCTGTCGTTTTCAGAAGTAAGCCAAGTCAGCGAGTCAGCACGGGCTGAGAGACGCTGGGGTACTTAGCGTCGTGCGGTCCGGAGGGACAGGTAGTGGTTGAGGACCTCAAGTGAGTCTGAGCGTAGGTAGCTTAGTCACTACGGTAGGTCGGTAGAGTAGGAGACAGCAGGGGAAGAGGAGGACGGGAACTTCTTCCTTAAGTATCCCGGACCTGAGGTAGCATCCGGACAAGTACGACTTGCACGAGCCGGTGGAAAGGTTACCTGAGACTGAGACACAGTCACGGACACTTTCGTTGTTGTCTTCCTATTCTGGGGAAGGTCTGTCCCCTTGGAACTTCTAGCATAGATCCAATGAGTAGCGGATTCTCTTTTGTATGTGATAGTGGGGAAGGAGGTCTGTCCGGTATGTAAAACGACTTAGATAGCCTCACATTGGAACCCAAATAACTAATAACCGATTAACAAACTGACCAACTCGTGTACTCGTGTATTGTGAACTTACTACCCCAATGGCCCTAACGTAAAAGGAACGAAATACATTCAGAGTTCCTTAAACCTCACCACCCAAGTCTGTGCATGTGTACCCCATATTTTCTAAAAGCGTTTACGACCAGCCCCAGGAACCGATTCTCCTCTGAGACGGAACCCCGGCGGTCACATTATTTGACGTGGGGTGATAGACGTAACAGGAAGACTCACTCGAACAAAGGGCCTTGTGCACCGATGTTGTGGGGGTCAGGGAGGGTCGTAGTCTCGGAAAAGGTTACTCAGTTGAGAAGCGTACTCCACCGGCTTCATGACCTCAAAGTCGAAGTCGTAGTAAGGAAGGCTCCTTTAGGGTCCCGACTAGAGGAAGTCTTACCTGACCAACCTAGAGGAACGTCAGGTTCCCTGAGAGTTCTCAGAAGAGGTTGTGGTGTCAAGTCTGCGTAGTTAAGAAACCACGAGTCGGAAGAAGTGTCAGGTTGAGAGTGTTAGTATGTACTGGTGACCTTTTTGGTATCGGAACTGATCTACCTGGAAACAACCGTTTTATTGCAGAGAGACGAAAAGTTATACGATAGATCCAACCAGTATTGAAAAGAAGGTTCCTCATTCGTAGAAAATTAAAGTACCGACGTCAGTCGTAGACGTCACTAAAACCTCGGGTTTGTTTATTTCAGATTATGACAAAGGTGACAAAGGGGTAGATAAAGGGTACTTCACTACTCTGGTCTACGGTACTAGAAGCAAAAGACTTACAACTCAAAATTCGGTTGAAAAAGTGAGAGGTGAAAGTGAAAGTAGTTCTCCGAAAAATCAAGGAGAAGCGAAAGACGGTATCTCACCACAGTAGACGTATAGACTCCAATAACTATAAAGAGGACCGTTAGAACTAAGGTCAAACACGAAGAAGGTCGGGTCGTAAAGAGTACTACATGAGACGTGTCTTCAATTTATTCGTCCCACTGTTTTATGTCGGAACCGCATGAGGAAAGGGATATACCTTGGTCAGACAACAACGTACAGGTCAAGATTGACAACGAAGGACTGGACGTATATCCAAAGAGTTCTCCGTCCAGTCCACCGGACCCTAAGGGTAGAGAAAGTCTTAAAAGGTGTCACATGACACTAGGTATGTCAGTTTCCGAAACCATATCAGCTATTTCGTCTTTATCTACAAAAAGACCTTGAGAGAATGAAAAAGATACTAGGTCGTCTACAACCGTTAAACTAGAGACTAAGGAGACGGAAAAGATTTTGGTCGAACTTGTAGACCTTCAAGTGTCAAGTGCATAACGACTTCGAACCGAACCTCTTAAAACTCGTAATGAAATGATCGTACACTCTACTCACGTTAACACACCATCAAACACGTAAGAAACCGTAACGGAAAGAAACCCTAATCTTTCTTTTGACTGGAAAAGGTCAGGACACCGGTGACGACTCAAAAGGTTTAAACGACCGTATAACTCACGTCGTGCAAGTGTCGTAGTAGAAAGTCCTAAACTTTATCGAGTTGACCTTAAGGTAGTGGAGGTGATCGAAACAAGCATCACTACGAAAGATTCCGGGTGAACTGAAGTGTAAGGTCTTACCGAGATCCACTCACTAGTGTGGTAACACTAATAGAACCAACACTTCTAGAAAAAACATGTTAAGAAGACACATAAGAACGGTGGAGAAGAATTATAGAAGACGAAGACAATCCAGGTATGATAAAGACAGGAAATAACTCGGGTAGAAACGTACTTTACTAGGGAACCATAGAGATTAACAGAACTTCTCTAGAGATCAGAACGGGTAAGACAACAAGAGGAGATAAAGAAACGTGACTAGCGACTTCTTCCGAAAGAATAGAGAAGAACGATAAGAAACCTTGAGACGTAAGTCTACGAATATAGAAAGGAAAAGAGGAAACGAAAAACGAAAAGAAGAAAAGTGTCGATAAACATTCCGGAGGGGTCTGTCGGTAAAACGAAAAAACGTAAAGAAAAAGTACCCCTACCATAACTAGGGACAGAGGACATGTTACAATGTTTGGAGTCAGGTATCAAGTAGTCCGTGAGATAGATAGTCTAGATCCGGGAATTTAGATAAAGAGTGAAGGTGACATATTAGTATTCCCTAAACTAAATTCAGTATGGACTTACGAGATCGCCAAAAGGGATGAAAGAAGTTAAACTCAGACTTAAACCGTTATTCCTCAAATACTAGATTCGGTGTCAGTCGAGGGCCAGAACAAAAACAACTGACATATCTCGAAAAGGTAGAAACCGACGTTTCTTATATTAGTTAGACTAAAACCACAACTGGTAGAGCACTACAGGTACACATCTCAGAAGAGAACAAAACAACCTTCTCCCACAAACGATACTGGTCACGTAAAAGAACCGTTTTGAGATAATCAGAAACGGGACGAAGTAAGGCGTAAGGTTCCGGTTTAAACGGACAATGAGGTCCACAAAGAACTGAAGGATGAAAACGTAAGGTCAGGGGATATTACTTTTCGTATAGAAAAAACCCACAATCAAGATTTTCTAGAACATCCAGAAGTATCTTGGCAAGTTGAAGTCGAAGAAGTCGTAATGACCAACCCCGTATCTGAACCTAATGACACTATAACTTACCAAACGGAACCTTTACTTGTCTCTAGTAAAACAACAAAAACTCTTACGTAGGTTCATGACGTAAAGTCTGAGAAAACAACTGGCACTACCGATGAGGTAAAGAAGATTCCCTAAGGACGGGCGTCATCATCTATATTACCAGTAGACTTAATTTAAGTGGGTAAGGTCAGGTAAAATCAAGCGACTAAGGATCTTACAGCTGCAAGTGGGAACGGTAGAGAACAAACTGGTGAAGGTTAAACGGAACTAAGTACCTGGACTGTAAGGTCCAAGGATACGTTATAACGAGAAATGTCGTAGTCTGGAACGAAGATAGGGGTCAGTGTAGGTGTTGACCCACAACAAAAACGAAACCGAGGTAGGGAAGTAAGAAAGACCTCAATAAAGAGGTGACTAGAGGTCATCGTATAACCCGTGGATGACTGGACCCCTCAAGGAGAAAGTCATAGGATAGTAAAACGGAAAAGTATGACAAGTACCCCAAGAGTTTCGTTCTTACGACTTCACCAAACGGTAAGAGAAGAGGTCACCCGGTGTAAGACAGTCTGGAGAGGTGGTACTGGACGGGAAGGACCCAAAGTAACTGAATCTGTTCCGGTACTAGGATCACACTGGTCTAACTGATCAAAAGACACTCATACCAAAGTCACACAGACGGGAGACCACAGCAGAACGTTGTGGATGGTAGAATGGACCCAAAGAGAATGGAACCTGCACCCCATAGAGCAGCACCGACGAGGTCGTTTCATGTCGACGACGAGGAATGAAACCTGTTCCCCATAGAGGAATGACGGTGGGGAGGACTGGAACTTGCACCCTATCCAGGAGATCCGGGAGGACACGGGGGCGTCGGTGACGAGGGGGTTTCAGAATCCCCAGGTATTAAGGAATTTCCACTACGGTCGTTTCGAAAGGATGGTTGAGTTTCAAGGGTCAAGGGAACGAACAAGGACTGAGTTTTCGAACCAACGACTCAATTAGTCTTATTCGATCTCATACGACTCCATTGTTTTGAAGGTTTAGAGTCACCGAAATTGGTTATTTCTAAATAAAAAGTACGTACTGGATACCCGTACCCGTACATCAATCTATGAGCTTACTATGTACGGATTGTGTCCAACGGTTCCCCAGAGACATCGATAAGTCCTTAAGACCTACAGTTCTCGTCAACTTTAACTGTCAACGGTGTGGCCTCCTTACGAAAGGACCACGGAGTCCGTCATTTCTTAGACGGACGTCACGTCCTCTGGACCCAAGTCAGGGGCCCTCTTCCTTTACCGTTGGTGAGGTTATAAGAACGGACCTCTTAGTGTACCTGTCTCCTCGGACCGTCCGATGTCAGGCACTCCAACGTCTATGCTAACTCACTGATTGTCAAAGTGAAAGTGAAAAAGGTGTGGGCTCCTTTTCTTACGGGACCTTCAAGAACGTGGACGTTAATGCCAAAGACGGACCTTCTTCGTATAAGTACCCGACCTTGACCAGAGTACCGGGGTGGTTGGTGTCTTCTGGTCTGTCACGTTAAGGACATACACGACTTCCCCCGACGTCTCTCGTTCGACAGTGGGCGTTTGTCGTAATTACTGGAGGCACTTCGACCAGACTTGGTGACACTCTTTCTCCTAAAGTCTCTCACTGGGCATGTGATTAGTCTTAGACGGATCTAGAACCATCGTGTCACTTGTCCCTAGTCACGGTTCGAAATGACTCAGACTGAATTTATGCAATCTAATCTTTCGTGAGTTAAATCGGTCAACAAAAGAACTGAAGGCACTGACAAAGTAGGTAAAAAGAGACGAAGGAAGGGGTGGAGGAGGGGGTAGGTGGACGGTCCAAGGTTCTAATATGGTCACTACGACAAGTCAACTGGGTTCCGTTCCGAAGTTCCGTCTAAATTAAGTATCACTAAATTTCCCAACGTACTTTGGTACTAACGTTTCCCACTGTTTATTCTTACATAAACATTTATAACAGACATGGGAGGTAACTAATTCACGAGTGGTCTCCGTCGAGACACCCTGAGGGAGGGAAGGGGAGTACTCTATCTCAGGAAATTAAAGAAGACGTGATAAAAACCACACACATTTTATTCGCGAGAAGTCGTGTGTCTTTGAGCGGTAGTGTAACCTAAGACCTAACTGGACCTCGTCTCCTTTACTCTCTGGACAGTGACGAAGAGTCAAACTGACTAACACCCTCTTTATGACCAGCGTTTCCACCAACTAGACCCACACAAGAGGTGTTCCTTTTTCTCCTCTCTGCCTTACCTAAACCCTCAGTGTGTTTGGAGCCAAGTCTAAAATCACCAAAGTGAAATAATCAGACACTAGAACCCGTCTAAACAAAGAAGTGGGAATTTTTTTGAGTCACAGTTGGTTAGAGAAATTAGTCCGTACTTTCCTCACATTCCGGCTGGGGCCCCGGTACTACCCGTCGGGGGAGAGAGGGGGCTGCCGCCCCCTTCAGGGATTGCCTTCCGCGGAGGGCCTAGGGCCCCTGGTTACTTTCGTGTGAAGTGGCGGTCGATTTCGGAGGGGTAGGGTCGGTGTACGTTCCTGGATAGTCGAGCGCTGCGGAGCCGGACCGCTGGATAGGTTTGGGGGCAGGTAGATCGGACTGGAAGGGAGTGTTGGTTGCATACTTTCGGTGGGGGTTGTCCCAGTCCCACGCCTGAAGGAACTGGACGGAGCAAGCCCAGGCCCTTGGGGCGGGCCCTCGCGAAGGCGTAATTTCGAACAATCTGTGAGAAAAGCCACAGGACCAGCAGAAATGGATTGTTCCTCCTTCCGTCCTCCGACGATACTGGAACAGAGACTAAGACTGTACAATCCCTGAGATCCCAACACCGAGTCTGCCATTTCCTAGGCGGACGTTACACCCTCTGGACCCAAGCGGGGGACCTAGTCCTTCCAGGGGACCTCTCCCTTTACCGTTGGGTGAGGTCCGACCTCTTGAGGTACTTCTCTCCTCGGACTTCCAGATGTCAGGTACCCCACCGCTTCTCAGTCTGTGCTGATTTCGATGAAAGTGAAAGTCACTAATATCCTAACAATGTTGGTATCCCAAGACGAATCCAGGTTATGTAACTCGGGTCCTCTGTATCCAAATGTACTGTAACAGTGGAGATAGGGAAGTTTCTTGACATCAATTGTATAAAGTTGTATACCAAACATAAATCCTCCAGTCTTTTTTATCTCGAGAGATCATTTTTCTAGAAAGATCCTCTCTCTACACTTTCATCAGAACCCACCCCACCCCTGTCTAAAACAGTCCAATAATTCGTATTCGTCGGACTAATTTTTTGAATCTCGTAGACTTACGTAGTTTTCATCTTTTCTTTTTGCATCACCTTTACTTTCAGTGAGTCAGCACAGGCTTGGACACTGGGGTACCCGACATGACAAGTACCTTAAGAGGTCCGGTCCTATGACCTCACCCATCGACAAGGGAAGAGGTCCCCTAGAAGGGTTGGGTCCCTAACTTGGGTCCAGAGGACGTAACGTCCGCCTAAGAAATGGTCGACTCGGTGTTCCCGTCGAGTAGACCCTTTTTCATCCTTTCAGGTTGGTTTAACCGACAAAACCACACTCTCAACCTGACACTTCTCTCGACTCGTGGTTTCTTAACTACGAAAACTTGACACCACAATCTCTTCCGAGGACTCTCAGGGAACCTGACGTTCCTCTGGGTTGGTCAGGTAAGACTTCCTCTAGTCGGGACCCAAAAGAAACCTTCCTTACTACGATTTTGACTTTGAGGTCATGAAACCGGTGGAGTACGCTTCTCAACTGAGTAACCTTTTCTGAGACTACGACCCTCCCTAACCCCCGTCCTCTTCCCCTGTTGTCTCCTACTCTACCGACCTACCGTAGTGACTGAGCCACCTGCACTCAGACTCACTTGAGACCCGTAAGCACTACCTGTTCCTCCGGATCGTACGACGCTAAGTACCCCAGCGTTTCTCAGCCTGTGCTGACTCGCTGACTTGACTTCACTTGACTTGACTAAGGAAGTAATGACTACGTCACGACACACTTATATAAGACAACGCAAAAGGTCTTTTACTTAAATTTTGTACAAACAACAAAAGACAAAGTAATTTCACTTTTCATATCGTTATACACCAACTTTATCTTGAGTACTCAAGACTCATCTAGTCTTTAGTGATCATAGTATTTTCTTATAGTTACGGGTCCGAAAGAGAATTTAAGACAACTGACGGGGTACAGATTAGGACCCCTGAACCACCGAAGGGACAAGCAAGGGTAGACACCGATGTCACTACTCAATAATCTCAGACCTTGTGGGACTGATTTTTATTGAGTTACTTAGTTTGAGGGACCTCTACACCAGGTCCTGAGACTTAAAAATATTCAAGGGGTTTGTGACTACAAACTTTTGGTAACTGTACCTCAGGTGTATTCTTTAGTAAGGATTTGGGGGTAAAAGTCGTTCCTCTTGGTACGGTGGAAACTTCCGAATACTTTTGGTCTCCACCTCACAAAACCTCGAACTCTACTTGTCTTTCGAAGGACTTCAAGGTCGACCATGGGTGAAGGAGGAATAAATACGAGTCTTGAGGTTATTCGTAGGACTTATTGTTCGGTAAACAATCCCTAAAAGATGGAAGTTCAATGTAATCAAGTAACTGAAAAACTCACTGAAAAGGATCTAAAGAGGAATTTAAAAGTATCCGAATACAGAAATGGGACATTGACACCTACTGACTGAGAGAACCGACACGGAACCGTGTAGAACCACAAATAAGGTCACGGGTCGTGTTTTAGACGCGAGACGTCTCTAGATACTTAAGGAACTAACCCCAAGTTGAGCCCACAGTCCAGCCGATTCCACAATTCCTACGGAACTTCCTTTATAGGTGTAGACTCGGAGGACGAGGTGAGTAGGACACGGACTTCGTCTTGACGGCGCACCGTCCGCCGGTACGACTACGCAACTACCTAGTTGGAATCTGGACGATAGAATAAAACTAGTCATGGAAGTATAGAAATCCTTTTCGACGAGGACGACCGTCGGTGGACACTTGTAAGTCCGTAAATCTTTACCGACGCAGGTTCCACCAAGGAGACTTTCAATTACAATTGTGGTAGACTGACGGATGGACGGTGGAGGAGAACCTACACGTCACCCGTAGAGATTGAGGTGTACGGGGTTTGTCTCGAGGAATAGACAAGAGGTAAGAGCAAGAGGGGCAGAACCCATTACTTTTGGGGTACGAAGGTCTCCGAGGCCGGGGTTTGAGTCCTCGGGAGAAGATACGGTGCGAGCAGAACGCAGAGTAGGGTAGACGTCATGTAAGACAAGTAGGTTGTTTTACGTAGGTCCTAGACTGACGTAGAGTCGTGGACGGGTCTTTGGTGAGACCAGAACCGGTGACAGAACAGAGACGTCCCCGGAGTACTTGCCAAAGGAACTAAGGTGGGAGTGGGGGAGGTCGGGTAAGAGGCATGAGGTGAGAGTCATGTCCCCGGTTCCACTGTTATACTGTTGACTCCAATGCGATAGACTGAGACGATGATTTTCGGACGTTAAGGAACGAAAGGATAAAGAGGGTCTTATTTTCGATCTTAGGTATTCACCCGGAAAAATGTGGAGACACTGGTAAAAGCTAAAGAACGAGTTAGAAGAGGTCCCTGCGACCGGAGGAACGACAAGATGTCAGTACAGTCGGGGGGTGGGGTCTCCACCACCAAGAGAGACGGACCTTACGGAAACGCGGGGCACCTAGTGAAGAAACGAAGGAAGCGTAAGAACAAGTCTATGGTAGAAGTGTCACTAAGGGAGGGAATGGGGAGTCACATGGTGAAATGGTAGGGCGGTCGTGAACAAACGTTAGAGTTAGAAGGGTATAACAAATGGAGTAAAATCGTAATAGATATTTAACAAACCCGACGGGACCACCGAGCCACCATCTCTTGGGCGGACCCACTTCAGTTACACCCTCTAAGTCCAAACTAGGGACCCAGTCCTTTTAGGTGACCTTTTCCTTTGCCGTTGAGTGGGGTCATAAGAATGGACTTCTTAAGGTGCCTGTCTCCTCGGACCGTTCGATGTCAGGTACCCAGTGTTTCTCAGTCTGTGTCGACTCGCTGATAGTGAAAATGAATAAAAAAACTGAGCACCCAGAATGGAAAAGGGTGGTAATTACTTTCGACCCGTCCCTAAAAACAGACAAAGTTAGTGACTATATCACGAATCTAATAGATCATGTAACAACTCCTCCCTTCTCTCCTTCCTTCCTTCTTGTCTGAGGTAAAAGAATCTTCGGGATTTATAATCTAGTCCCAACAATTCGGCTTTAGTTATATTCAGGTGTAACGCACCCCTCTTCGTGGTTCGATAGCCATGTCCTCCATACAGAGTGTCAGACCAACAAAGACTAACTCGAGACGTACTCGTCAGACGTCGCTGACGAGTCTAACTAATTTACCGAAGGACAGGTTAGTTGAGGGGTAGTCAATGGACGACACAAGAGCGGACAGGTGGTATCACTTACCATGTGGGGAGGGAGACCGAGGAACAGTCCGAAAGTCTCGGTACCCAAACCCCTGCACCTCAAGGTCCCTCCTACCTTCCTCTAGCATAGGATATCTTCAACTCTGTCAGAGGAATGACCACCGGTGCCCAGGGGTGACATTCACAGGGGACCTTCGGTTCCTGAAGAATACCCATGACTTACTACGATTGGGCTACGCCTTCGAAAATTGGGTAGTGCGGACTGGACCCTCAGTGACGACGGACACCACTCCTCTGTCTAAGTTCTTCTACACCCACCGACCCTTCGACAATGTCAAGTAGTCGGTGCAGATCATAATCGTAAGTTGTCGTCACGACCCACAAGTACCCCCTCCCAGACACAGTAATGGTCCGGGTACCAAAGGATACTTTTACCAGGAAGTTCGAGAGAATGTCCCACTAATTTCTACTTGTCTAGGGTGACTCTAGAAGGTGGTAGCCATTGAGTGAGAGAACCCACCCCAGGTTCACCTCGGTACACCTCTGTAGGAGTACCCGACTCAATAATTTTCAGAAAAATTTTCTGGCTATTTTCAATAATTTTCTGAAAATTATTTTCAATGATTTTCAGAAGTTACACCAAGGTTTTCCGTTCCCGGTGTACACTCCCACCAGGGAGACCAACTTTCACTAACACCACCAAAATGTTGTTTCAGTGTTCCACCTATCTAAGGGGGTTAGCCTCCACCCCCAGACACAGGAGAGGGAACTTAGACCCCAAGAGACACTGACGCCGTATGGTCGTCGTTTTCCACTTCTGCACGGGGCACTGAAGGTGTCAACCTGACAATTGACAGTTCGTCGAAGGTGGAACAAGCACTTTTGTGAGTGAGAACCTCGGGGCCCGGTGACACACACACGCACACACACACGGACGAGTCTGTGAGTCAACATAGACTGAGAAAACCCTGGGGTACCTGACATCGGGTGATGCGAGGAGACAGGTACCCTAAAGGGCCCGTTCTTATGACCTCACTCAACGGTCAAGGAAGAAGCCTCCTAGAAGAACTGGGTCCCTAGTAATAGAGGTCGTAACCGTTACCCTAAAAAATGGTGAACGTGGTGGTCCCTTCGGACCCTTCGGGCCCGGTAACACTCGGACCGGTCGGACTCTGACGGTATGGCCTCGCCGGTGTGCCCCCCGTTTGAGTAGGAGTCCAGAAGGACTGGTCCGGGGTCTGGACACTCGGTTCTTCGGGGGGTTTTCACCCAGGAGGTCTGTAGTCCGACGTCTCCTCGAAGACACGACACCGGAAAGACCTAAGGACAGCACATCTTAGGAACTCACATTAGTGCACTACAAAATTCAAAACCCTCGTAAAGTGTCGTTATGTATGTATTGTCCTTGTTGTCGTATACCCGCTTTATTGTCGAAACCTCAGTCAATATTATTCAAGTTTGCGGGCGAGGATGAGCCGATCCAAACACTGGAACCTGTCCCAGACTATGTCGAAATAAAAAAACCGAGACGACCCAGAATCAACGTCGCACGCCCTAGAGATCAACGTCGAACCCTTGAGAATCAATACCGTGCACCCTAGATCAAGGGGCTGTTCTCACGCTTGGACTCAGGGGGACGTACCCCTGAATCGGTGACTTACCGGACCCAGGTGGAGGGAGACTGTGTCAAAATTTCACCCCTCTTCTAGTGGATATAAAGTCCGACTACACTCCTAATTTACTCCATTGTGTAGATATTACGGAGAGTACATAATCCGATAACCTCTTTTTTTTTAGAATCAAGGGAAGGAGGGAAGGAAGGCGGTCCTCGTCTTGCTTTGTTACTCTGGCTCGAGACGGACACAACCGTTACGCTCCAATACGTTACGCATAACACTATGTCCCGCCCAGTGAGACGCAATCTCACCAGTCTAGTGAACAGGGGGGTGGGGGGTGGGGCAGATGGAGGGGGTCGAGGAAATCCGTCGCGAACGAGAGATGTTTGTCCTGGATCGGGTCCCGAACCGAGTTTTTTGAACGAGGTACTTTCACTTTCAGTGAGTCAGCACAGGCTGAGAAACACTGGGGACATATCAGGTACGTTAAGAGGACCGGTCTTCTGACATCATCCATCGGAAAGGGAAGAGGTCCCCTAGAAGGACTGGGTCCTTAGCTTGACCCCCAGAGGACGTAACGTCCGTCTAAGAAATGGTTGACTCGATAGTCCCTTCGGGTGAACGAGCATTTACAACCGTCCATTTACATAACTTCTTTATAGATGTCCGTCTTGTAAATATATACCAAAGTGACATCCTACCTTCACATACTTCTTAATATTAACGTTCTCAATTTTGACTAAAAATTTTTAGTTTGAGATCGTGAACTGACGGTCCCTTGTTTAGGACCAAGATAAGGAGTAATCGAAACACTGGTATCGGCTCGACGTCTTGGAGGGACACGGATGCAAAGAGGTGGACGTTTCACCAAGGATGGATCCTCCAAACGATACCACTTATGTATGACGCGTGTTTCGGACCGGCCGAGGACCATTGTTACATTAGCAGTGTTTCATATATCAGGTACCTGGTCCGCTTAGGTGTTGTAGATACTCGATCAGTAATTATCTTTGCACCCTTAGAGCCTGGAGTTGTGTCTGGTTAGTTTAGTCTTAGACGTAAAATTGTTTTAGAGGTCCACTAAGTACACGGACAATTTTAAACTCTTTCTGACGAACCCATTCACAATCGATAATAACACCACACCTTTTCTTAACAGTACGTATCCCTTTGGTAGAAGGACTTTTGACACCCGGCGGTGTTGGACGTCCCGAAACCCCTAATCTGGTCTACATCCCGTTACGGTTCCCGACGGCGTGTGGCCAAGTCGTCGCCGAAGAGGTGGCGGCGGAGGATGATACGAGGTAGGAGAAGACCGAGGGCGGTCTACCGAGGACCAAAGAAGGACCCAGACTCAGGAAAGACTCCAAGTTCACACCAGGTAACACGTCACGAACAAGGTCCATTTCCCTTTACCACAGTGCCCGGAATAGTGCAGTACCTGTCAATGTAACAGTCTCCATAGGAGGAGACAATGTTCGTAGTCAAGTCAAGTCAACGAGTCAGCACAGGCTGAGATACACTGGGGTACCTGACGTCGTGCGGTCCGAAGGGACAAGTAGTGGTTGAGGGTCTCGAACGAGTTTGAGTACAGGTAGCTCAGCCACTACGGTAGGTTATAGAGTAGGAGACAGCAGGGGAAGAGGAGGACGGAAGTTAGAAAGGGTCGTGGTCCTAGAAAAGGTTCCTCAGTCAAGAAGTGTAGTCCACCGGTCACATAACCTCGTAATACAATGTTTCATAATACAATGTTCGTATTCACGTGGATAGTCAAGGCAAGTCAAGTCAGTGAGTCAGTATAGGCTGAGAAACACTGGGGTACTTAGCGTCGTGCGGTCCGGAGGGACAGGTAGTGGTTGAGGGTCTCAAGTGAGTTGAAGTGTAGGTAGTTCAGCCACTACGGTAGGTCGGTAGAGTAGGAGACAGTAAGGGAAGAGGAGGACGGGGGTTAGGAAGGGTCGTAGTCTCAGAAAAGGTTACTCAGTTGAGAAGCGTACTCCACCGGTTTCATGACCTCAAAGTCGAAATCGTAATAAGGAAGGTTTCTTGTGGGTCCCGACTAGAGGAAGTCTTACCTGACCAACCTAGAGGAACGTCAGATTCCCTGAGAGTTCTCAGAAGAGGTTGTGGTGTCAAGTTTTCGTAGTTAAGAAGTCGCCAGTCGGAAGAAGTGTCAGGTTGAGAGCGTAGGTATGTACTGGTGACCTTTTTGGTATTGGAACTGATCTACCTGGAAACAACCGTTTCATTACAGAGACGAAAACTTATACGATAGATCCAACCAGTATTGAAAAGAAGGTTCCTCGTTCGCAGAAAGATATTAAAATAGAATTTGGTCGTTGGGTAATTTTTTACATAAGGAAACACATTTCGGTATTCCGTGCACTGTGGTAAAGGGAGAGGGACCTTGTTCGTGACCTGTTACTTGGTGTGAACTTGGAGTCTCTCCTGAGTCCGGGTCCTTCTTTGGTCCTCGGTGGACCGTTCCGAAGGGACCACCGAGTCTGTCATTTCGCAGATGGATGTTACGTCCTCTGGGTCCAAACTAAGGGACTCAACCCTTCTGAGGAGACCTCCTCCTTTACCGTTTTAGGGTACCTACCTTCTTGCACTATCCGATGTCAGGTACCCCAACGTTTCTTAGCCTGTGTTGACTTACTGAAGTGAAGGTGAAATCTGTCAGAGTGTCAATTGTACAAACGGTGAGAACCCGTTTTTATCACTAGTACCGGATGAACACTTGACCAAGAAAATCATTGTGTATGGAGAGACTGATGGACGTAACGTCACCTCTCAATAAGTGTGTCAAAAAACCTTACTTCTATTAGTAAAGAACATTTTAATGACGTCCGAGTGAAGAGCAATTTTGAACCAATTACGGAAAGCACTCAGACAACCTAGTCTATGAAAGCTTTCGTATAGGAGATAACATAAAGGTAATTATAACAGGTGATCAAATCAACGGGACCTTACAACATTATGGAAACACGTCACTTACGTTCTTCGTCGTTACCTCTGCAAGGACCATCAGGTCGCCGATTCTGAGGAGCGAGGGTTACGTCCCCCGGACCCAAGTCAGGGACCAGCCTCTTGATCTAGGGTGTACGACGTTGATTTCTAGGACGTACGGTGACATTCTGACTTCTAGAGCCCGTCTTTGATTCTGGGCCTCGTCGGTTTCTTTATCTATTTGATAACCTTTTTTTTTTTTTTTTCGTAACTACAACTTACTGACTCTCATTTATAAGAGTATAAAACGTCATAAAACGTGGTGGAACAGGGTGAAGGTGTGAAGTAATTCAGAGACAATCAACGAGTCAGTACAGGTTGAGAAACACTAGGGTGCCTGACATCGGGGCGAAGAGACAGGCACCTTAAGAGGTCCGTTCTTATGGCCTCACCCATCACAAAACGGCTTTCAAAAGTGAAAGCAGAGTCCAAGTTTCCTAAACAATTGTTTTATTCGACGAGTAAGATACGTTTATTTATTATAGTTATAAATAATCTCTTAATAGATCAAATGAAAGTTATATCACTATCACTTCAGCGAGTCAGCACAGGCTGAGACACGCTGGGGTACCTGACATCGGATGGTCCGAGGAGACAGGCACCCTAAAAGGTCCGTTATCAGGACCTCACCTAACGGTAAAGGAAGAGGTTCCCTAGAAGGGGTGGGTCCCGAGCTTGGGTCCAGAGGGCGTAACATCCGTCATGAAAGTTATATGATTGTAATTTTCTTTTCTCTTTATCTTTGTCGTCTCCTATGTAGTGGTTTGACTCAAAACTGGTTGTAGATCTGAGTTTGTCGGGACCCTTCAGGACACCGTGTCGCGTAACCTCAGGGCCAACCCTTTCCAGGGTCCGTTGTGTAAACGAGACACTCACTCTGAAGTCTCTACCGTCAAGCCCAAGGACGAATATTAGGGTCCTAAATTTGACTAGAGGGATAGTTAGACACTCTTTTAACTTCGAGACCAAAGTACAATTACTACAAACAAAACAGAACATTTTGAGCCTTACAACAATTCGAGTCCCGAACCAACCAACCGGTCCCGGGGAGGTCCTCGAGTTGTTAAAGTTCTAAACAGGGGATAGAATAAACGTCACGGGAACACCGATTCGACCATTTCTTAGGCGGACGTCACGCCCTCTGGACCTAAGCCAGGGACCCAACCCTTCTAAGGGACCTCTTTCCTTTCCGATGGGTGAGGTCATAAGACCGGACCTCTTAAGGTACCTGACATATCAGGTGCCCCAGTGATTCTCAACCTGAGCTGACTCGCTGAACGTGAAAGTGAAAGTTCAGGTCGTGAGTGTTGTCCGTCAGTCCCGTCGTAGGTCTGTCCAGTGTTCGTTCCGGTCTCCGACGAGACGAACAGAGACTTCGGATTTGTTTCAGTAAATAAATTAAAGGGATTGTCGGTAAGGGAAGAGATCCCCTAGAAGGGATAGGTCCCTAGTTTGGGTCAAGAGGGTGTAACGTCCGTCTATGAAATGGTCCACTCGGTGGTCCCTTCTGGATTGAGAGAGTCAAGTCAAGTCAAGTCAGCGAGTCAGTACAGACTGAGAAACGCTGGGGTACTTAGCGTCGTGCGGTCCGGAGGGACAGGTAGTGGTTGAGGGCCTCAAGTGAGTCTGAGTGCAGGTAGCTCAGCCACTACGGTAGGTCGGCAGAGTAGGAGACAGCAGGGGAAGAGGAGGACGGGGATCAGGGAGGGTCGTAGTCTCAGAAAAGGTCACTCAGTTGAGAAGGGTACTCCACCGGTTTCATGACCTCAAAGTCGAAATCGTAGTCAGGAAGGTTTCTTTAGGGTCCCGACTAGAAGTCTTACCTGACCAACCTAGAGGAACGTCAGGTTCCCTGAGAGTTCTCAGAAGAGGTTGTGGTGTCAAGTTTTCGTAGTTAAGAAGCCGTGAGTCGATAGAGGTGTCTGGTTGAGAGTGTAGGTATGTACTGGTGACCCTTTTGGTATCAGAACTGATCTGCCTGGAAACAATTGAGAGATCTTGAGTCGTTATTTTCGTCCTGTCGGAAGCTCTTGTACGACCCGTTTATCCTTCAGTCACCTAAGACGTCATCCCCAGGAACCCGGGGACCCAACAGTAGACTGACTATTCCTGGTGGGTCTCGACCGCTACGTCAGAGAAAGTACCGCACCGTCACCGACCCAATGAAGGGACCCTCGACGTTCGCCCGAGGTCGGTGACGACAAGAGTCCTGAGACACTGGTCCAACCCTCGGGTCCCCTGTAGCACGTGAGGGGGTGTCCCCGTGAGGTCGGGGAGGGACGGGGTACCTGAGGGGGAACGGAGGAGACAGAAATCCTGTGACGTCTACGGTCCACACTTCACCAAACCTTGTTTTTCCCTCCTTCTGTGCTGTCGGAGTGGCTCAGTGGAGACAAGGATGGAGGAGGGGATCGTCACCGGTCGTCTCGTTCGCCGTAAAAAATACGGGGGTTTGTCTCAGTAAGTTTAAACGTTTCGGAGTCAGGGTCGGGAGCCCCCAGGCTTCCAAAAGGGATTGGTTCACTAGAGGGGGTCATGTCTCCAATAACAAAATTATGTTACTTTTTACGTCACTGTAGTTCCCGAGTGTTATCGGGGGTAGAAAGTAGGAAAGTTCGGGAGGACGATCACATAAATCGTTTGCTTATCTCATTAGTCCCTTGTGTTCCGTCCGACGAGATAAAAGTCCGATAATACCTTAGTCGTTACAAATGAAAGAATAATGTCAAAAGGTTAATCACCCTTTCGTTACCGTCATCGGGTCGGGCCCCAGAGGTCCCTCCACGGATTTTAAAGTGTACCCTGACTTTCCCCACCGCCCTCAACAGTCCCGACGTCTGAACACGATTAGAAGGGAAAAGTGGTTCCCTAATCCCCCTCCCAACACCCAAACTTTAAAATTAGTCTCCTCGACGACCTTTGTACGGACACCGAGGAAGGGAGAAACTACCTTGTCCAGTGACCTAGGAAACACGAGTCCTAGGTCCTAATAGTTCCCGAAAGACCTTAACCGTCGGGACACCAGTCGACAAAGACCGAGACTCACGCTACTTGGAAAGGAGGTGAGGTCCAAGACACGGGGCGCAGGGAGGCACTCACACCGTCTCTTGTGGCATGGTTCGGCCCGCGGAGCCGACGAGGTCGGTCGGACCGGCGGGAATGGCGGACACAGGTAGGAGAAGGACGGCACTACACAGAGGAAGGACAGTCCGAAGATAATTAGACAGTTACCTAGGCACGAAGAATTTTTTTTCATCTCGTACAACTCTAGACTAATATTCTTATGACCTCACCCAACGATAAAGGAAGACGTCCCCTAGAAGGACTGGGTCCCTACTTTGAGACCAGAAGACGTAACGTCCGTCTAAGAAATGGAAGACTTGGTGGACCCTTAGGCTTAAGTAAAATCTTTTGCGACTATTGTATCTTATATTATATTTGGTGGTATATCGATCGACCGGAGTTTCCACTAGAAAAATCGAGGAATTCGTTTCTAAAAGTATATATGTATAAGTCAATAAAAGGAGTAAACTGTCACACGGTACTCGAAAAGAAGTACAGTAATTCCAAAAGATGTCATAACAAAATTCACCGTCTTACGACGACGACGACGATTCAGCGAAGTCAGCACAGGTTGAGACACGTTGGGGTATCTGCCATCGGGTGGTCCGAGGACGTCGAGGAGGTAGGTACCCTAAGAGGTCCGTTCCCATGACCTCACCCAACGGAAACGGAAGAGGTTTCACCGTCTTATCATAAAACAATATACCTATAGAACAATGACAAAATAATCATTTTAGTTAAGGCACAAAACTCAGTAAAATCTCCGAAGATTCTAAAGAGAGTATATTTGACACGTCACTAATTACAGAAACGTACATAGATAATAAAGGAATTCCATTGAAGAATCTTCGTCTTAACGACTTAATTTCACGTATAAAACCTCTCAAAACTCATTATAAATGTAAAGTAAGAGGTATTTATAACAAGCTTAAAGGAAACCAGACCATTCGTCAACAGCCTCTTCCGTTACCGTGGGGTGAGGTCATGAGAACGGACCTTTTAGGGTACCTGTCTCCTCGGACCATCCGACGCCAGGTACCCCAACGTTTCTCCGTCTGTACTGACTCACTGTAGTGAAAGTGAAAAGTGAAAGTACGTAACCTCTTCCTTTACCGTTGGGTGAGGTCACAAGAACGGACCTCTTAGGGTCCCTACCCCCTCGGACCGCCCGACGGCAGATGTCCCAACGTGTCTCAACCTGTACTGACTTCGCTGAATCGTCGTCATCGTCGTCGTTATTCGTCAACATACCCATGTTGACGAGGGATCAAGTGGTCCTATTCGGATATTCAAGGATTTCCCACCCTTGGTGTGAGGAGGAAACCAGGGACGTGGTCTACACCCCTGATCCAGAGAACAGGTACGGATCTATTAGTTCCGACCCGGTCTACTCCCTGAGTCAGAGTCCCGACATGTTTCACAGTCTAGTGTGGACCAGAAATAAATATCATGACTATGAAAAGTCGTACCTTAAACCCCCGAAGTTAAAACTAAAAAAATTTTTAACATAATTTTATAATAGAACTACTAATTAAAAACCGTGAGGGAACTCAAGACAGGGGTGTCACTGACGGAGCCAGAGGAGTGGGATAAGGAGGGGACACGACCGAAAGTTCCAGAAGAGATTGTGCGACGACGGACGTCACCTCCCGGAACTAGCGCGCCAGGAGGTACTCGACTGGTCGTCGACTCGTCAATCGACACGGAGAGACCCAGAGATAGACGTCGACAGTTACACAGGGTAGGGAGCACCTACCTCCACTACTTTTGCCACCGAGATTCCAACTCCAGTAGAAACTGGGTGCGAAGGGAGCACCCACAGACGACGAAGTCCTCCTTCTTACTAAGTCCCGTTCTCTTGCTCTCGGTACGAAGAGGTAAGGTCCGAAGGACACTCGACTCCAAATTACGACCGGTCGTCCGAGTCTGCGGAGGGTCAGTAAGAGGGAAGGAAGGGGACGAAAGATTTAGGAGTCCGTAGGACGGGGTACCAGAGTTAATAAATTACCGCCCGAAGGGGCAACCGAGTCACCATTTCTCAAGCGGATAGCTACGTCCTCTACACCCAAGTCAGGGACCCTTCCCTTCTAGGGGACCTCTACTTTTACCGTTGGGTGAAGTCAAAAGAGTGGACCTCTTAGGTTACCTGTCTCCTTGG
This sequence comes from Capra ibex, assembly GCA_006410555.1. Taxonomy (NCBI): domain Eukaryota; kingdom Metazoa; phylum Chordata; class Mammalia; order Artiodactyla; family Bovidae; genus Capra; species Capra ibex. Next base: position 59,362,970 of record SJYO01048061.1, on the reverse strand, counting down.
ACCGTCCACTGTCAAGTACCCCAGTACTTCGTAACCAGTGTTGACTCGTTGACTCGCACGTACGTTATTCATACTATTACTATTATTATCTGTGACAATAGTTCGGAAATGACACATGAGTTCGTTTACGTCGGTCCTCCTCTACCCCAGGAGTAAATTTACACAGTGGACTGATGCCGTTTCACTAACGTCTAGTATCACTGACATCAAGACCTGAATCAGGATGACGCAAATTTTAGGTTAAACCGGTAAAAGTTCCACCTACACACACACACACACACACACGCGTGAGTCAACGAGTCAGTACAGACTGAGAAACGTTGGGGTACCTGACTTCGGGTGGTCTGAGGAGACAGGTACCTTAAAAGGTCCGTTCTTATGGCCTCGTCCAACGGTAAAGGAAGAGGTAGTTCCACTCACTGAACCCCGTTTACTGTATTCGGAGACTTGAGGGGAGGGTAGGTCCGATGGTGTTTTGTAACTCATCTCAAAGACACGATAGGTCAGCCATGGACAACCAATAGGTAAAATTTATATCGTCACACATGTATTGGTAGGGTTTGAGGGACTGATAGAAAAGGGAAGAAGGAAGGGACTGACAAAGACATTTATTCAAGTAAACATAGAAAAGGAAAACCTAAGGTGTATATATCCTATAGTGTGTTATAAAGAGAAAGAGACATACTGACTGAAGTGAGTCACACTGTCAGAGATCCAGGTCGAAAAAGTTTCCAACGTGTACAATTAACTCGAGGACGATATACGACTCGGTACACGTCTGAACTCCTTTCCTATCAGGAACGGAAGGACAAGAGTTTACCCCTGTCTCTGTAAACACTTATCGACCTTAGTTTCTCCTGGACTCAACCTCGACACTACATCTGTGTCTCTCCTGTCCTCTTCACTCCGGCTGCACCCCTTTCCACCGGTGTGGGACCGACAGTTGGGGATCCGGTAGGTAGTACGAAGAAGTGGTGATTGTAGCGCGATTATAACACGTTCATACCCCACTAGTACCGGAAATTCCCTTAACCTTGAATCCATTGACCGTTGGACTCGTTCAATATCCTTTCCCTCCTAAAATTGAACAAGTCTTTGTAGTGACAACCGTTATTAGTATAAGGAAAAAGTCAAGAAATTTTTTAGATAGAGGAGGGTGACGTCACCTTCTGAACACTGTTGTCTCTAAGACGGGTGGAACAAGAGGTACCATCTATAAGGGTACCTTAGACGTCTGGATATGTCAGTCCGTCGAGTAAAGTTAAGACATTTATTCATAACTAAAAGACGATACACGGTCTGGGGCACAACCCGGGACCCCTACGAGACCACTTGTCTGTGTCTGGCCCCTTCTGTTTGTGTTTCGTTTCGTGGTGTTCACACCACTCCCAATCCCTCGCTGTCTAGCGTCCGGCACGATCGCCTCCTCAAACCACATCACTCTCGGAATGTAAACTAGTCTCCACGGTCCTCTCCGTGGGGACACCGAGGCTCTCCTCACTCTTAATGGGTCTATTGACCTCTACTCCCCCGTCCTCCGTCTCGAAAGGTCCGTCTCCGCTGTCCCTCCTCTGATTCTTCTCTCTCGTGGCACGTCCAAGATCTCGTCCCTTCTACGAGTCTCGACAACCTCCTGCCCCACCCCCGCCTCCCCCCTCTCCCCACTGTACTCCTCCCCGTCCCCCTTGGTCCCCCTGTCTCGACTGGCTCTGTCTCCCCCTTCGTCCGTCGCCTTCCTACCCCTGGTCCCGACCCACTGGAGCCTCCGGGCGGACCCCCATAGACCGCGACGCACGTCCCGTGATGTCCACGAACTCAGTGTCACAACGAATCTGGGCTGACGTCCCGCACAAAGGGGCCCCCCGGACCTCGAGTGGCACCTCACTCCTCCCACCTAAGGTACGAACCGGTGAACCGACCTTCTCGGGACCGCCCTCTCAGTGGGGCTGAGGTGTCGTGGTGGGGGCCCTCCCCGAAGACCCCGTCCTTGCCGCCACGACCGCCCAGCGACCCCTCGTCTCGGGACGTGCGACTTGCCGGACGGTCAGACTGACACTGGTCCTTCCCAATTAAAACTTAAATACGACTTGGACGATGACCCTGAAATTGGGACGAAAGGAGAAAACAATAAACTCGTATGTATTACCGGACACTTTGATTGTGTGGGGGGACGGACTCCGAACGGTAAGATCCCCCGTAAACGTTCCTAGGTTTTCAGAAGGATGAATCAAAGGAGTGGAGTGGTGAGGGGCGGTCAAGACGAGGTATTTTCTTAACCCGTTGGTCCGGGGCTGTTCTACCAAGAAAACTCCGCGATCGGACGGTAGAAGAACCAGTCGGCCGAGGGTTTATTTCAGGGAAGAAGCAGGACTGTGAAAACAGAGTCTAAGTAGCCGAAAAGAGCGCTCCGTTCGTCTCCCTCGAACCTGAGTCATTGTACGGGAAAATTCTTTCGCGACGTAAATAAAGAGAAACAAAATGACGATAAACGGAAATTAAAGTCAATCTTATCGTCCTGTCTTTACAGACTCCGAAAAACGATTCGGGGCTCCTGTGCAGGGAGGGAGGGAACCCAGAGAGAGTTGTCTACCAGAAACAGATCCCTACGAAACGCAAGACCGTTCTAAACCGACAAAGTCGACTTGAGTTCTTCGTAAAACTCAAGACCTCGTGTGTGATACAGTTTCCCCCCTATGGTTCCATAGTTATTTACTCCGTCAGGACCGGGTCCCCTGGTGTGGAAACCCCTCTCCATGCACTAACGGACTTGGCACCACGTCACCCCTCCTTGACCCACGAGACTGCCCAAACTCATTTCACGAATCTCCTCACCCCCTGGACCCCCGTCCCTTCCTACGGAACTCCCCACTGAGGGGACGACCACGAACCCCCTCCCTGTCCGTCAACCTCGCCTCCCTTGTCGTATTCGCTTCCGGGTCTCCTCAGTCGGACAACGTCGCTTCTTCGGTCGAGACTGAGGCACAACCTTGACGAACGACCTAAACGAAAAGGAACGAAAACAATAATATTAGTATGTCTTACCGGACGGAGTCGCTTGAGACGGGGAGACGGACTGCCATTTGATTTCACGGAAACAAGTCTTGGGACAGGTGGACATCTGCCGTCCTTCCTTCTCTAGTTGTGTGAGGGACGGTAAAATCCTCTATAAACGATCTAATTACTGGAAAGATGAAACGAAGGATTGGAGGGGGGGCAGAGACTAGATATTTTCTTGGACCGTAGGTCTGGGGATTCTACCAATAAAAGTCCGTGATCGGACGGTGCAAGTACCAGTCGTCCGAGGACTATTTTCAGAAAGGAACGGAGTTGTGGAGTAGAGAGTCTAAGTAACCGGACAACACGTAACTCGTCTCGCTCGAGCCTAAACCACTGTCTGTGTGAGGTCACAGACTTCGAGTCTTGTACACCTCCCGGTGTCGGACTCTTCACCGTCACTGGGGGGACACTGTCGAAATGTACGGTGCCAGTCCCCAATCTTAGCGGAGAGTACTGCCACCCCTCCACAACTTCCTCCCATTATTCAGTCTGAGTCAGACTGACCTAATTGGTAGTGGAAAGACTAGCTTTCCTCCTAACCTCTCCGTTCTTCAACCTCTATGCTACTCCATCCCCTGCCTACTTTGACAATCATGGATCCATTCGTTAACCTTTCCTAGTCACCCTGACCTTCCCTTTCTAATTTGTGAACGAGATGTTCTCTCGACGACGACGACGACGATTCAGCGAAGTCAGTACAGACTGAGACACGCTGGGGCATCTACCGTGGGGTGGTTCGAGGGGGCAGGGACCCTAAGAGATCCGTTCTTGTGACCTCTCCCAACGGTAAAGGAAGAGGTTACGTACTTTCACTTTGCACTTTCACTTCAACGAGTCAACACGGACTGAGAATCGCTGGGGTACCTGACGTCGGGTGGTCCGAGGAGACAGGTACCCTAAAAGGTCCGTTCTCATGACCTCATCCCACGGTAACGGAAGAGGCATGTTCTCTCGTCATAAATAGTTGGGGTGGACTTTACTTCGAGTATTTATCAGATTGGTTCGATGAAAGAATTAAAGTCTTTAACATTACGTGATTCACATCATACTCGCAGGGACTACCGAGTATTCATTTCTTAGACGAACGTCTCGTCCTCTGCGTTCTCTACACCCAAGCTAGGGATCCAGACCTCCTAGGGGACCTCTTCCTTTACCACTGGGTGAGGTCATAAGAACGGACCTCTTAGGGTAACTGCCTCCTGGGACCGCCCGATGTCCGGTACCCCAGCGTTTCTCAGACTCTGTTGTCTGACTGATTTGTGTGTGTGTGTTCACATCATATACCCTCTTTGTGGTGCTGTCAGTAAACATAGTTTATTACACATAAAGTCACACTTCACCAGGTTATAGGAGTGGGTGTGATTGTAGTGACGTCTCCATTGACTACAACGACTGACGTCTATGTTGTATTACGTTTCAACCTGGAGAAATACACGCCAAACTTAGGGAACTCCCTTACGTCTTTTACGTCCTGTCAAGAACCTCTCAGTTTCTACATCCCCCTCTTAGTTCACCTGTGGTTCCACCTGACTTTTTCAGTCCCCTCCCATTCCCTTCGACAATTCTGTGGCGACCAAACGATCAGGTCCACTGGCTCTCTCTCTCCAATCTTTGAGCCCTGACCTTCCAAGTTACTCCTACAAGGACACGTCCATCTTCTTCGTCCAGCCGTAGCTGAAGCCCATTTTCGAGCCACACTCTACGACTCACCTGGAGAGACCGATCCCGAGTCCTTAAAGGGCCTTTACGTGCTCGGTGGGTGGGTACGTACTGTGGTGGACACCGTCTCTCAAACTCATTTTGTTCTCCGGTGTCGCAAACCGTTATCTCCGTCAAACACTACTCTCGCTCGACTCTATCATGTCACCACTCCCTACTCCGGTCTTGCGTGTATTTCCTACTGCACTCACCAATTCCTTCATCGTCGACGTCGAAAATTCTTGACAACGTTCCTCACGTCTCACCCTTTCATCAAACCTATGTCTTACACACACAACACACATACCTCCAATCTTTACCCACCCCTTTCTCTCTATCCCTATCTATTCCACCGAATGATAAGTAAAGCGTACACAACATAAATCGTAAGCCTCTCAATATGGGATCGGTTGTAAAATATTTTAAACAACTTAATTATTTTATGTTATAGTTTCGAAAAAAGGGGAATTCTTTAAAGTTTCCGTAGACCGGGTCGGAAGGACCATACATAGTAACGGTGAAATAGTAACAGTCAATTTAGATCCGGAACTGACCGAAAGGTCACTTTGTCTCCATGGACCAATTTCCTGTGTAACCGTTGAATTAATAACAAAAGATTACTGGTCCGGTTCACGAAGGGACCACCGAGTCGTCATTTCTTAGACGGACGGTTACGTCCTTCGAACCCAAGTTAGGAACCCAGTCCTTCTACGGGACCTCTTCCTTAACCGTTGGGAGAGGCCATAAGAACGGACCTTTTAGGGTACCTGTCTTCTCGGTCCACCCGATGTCAGGTACCGTACCGTTCCTCAACCTGTACTGAATCACTGCTTTATTGTCGTCGTTTACTGTCCGGTTCCGACCTTAACCATCCTCTAGACAACCCGATTCCGAGGAACTCCTTCGTCTAGTGTCCATTAAAAGGTAAACCTGTACCTGGTTTTTCTCTTTTTTCACTAAAAAAAAATTTTTCCAGTAGACGGATCATGTTCCCTTTTACGGACACAACCAAAATCAGTAAACTAAGCTTATACATCTCCGACTAGAAACTCAAGTCACTCGGGAACCATCCTTTTAGGAATATTGAGGGAAAACATAGAGACTGGATAGTCCGACTAAGGGACCGAAAAGAGGGTCACCAAAGATAAGTGGGTTAACAAAGGATGTTGACTTAGTTCGACAGCAAAACTGTCATTTGAGGTCCTACCCCACTCAAAAGTTTAAACCACAGAAGAAGAGATTACACGAAAAGTGACTAAGGTTCTCACCGACCTTGTCGTCACCGACCAAATATTAAGGGTCCGTCCCTGACTCTGCCAGAACCCTCGACGGCTCACTCTTACGACAGAGGGAAACATGTTTCTACCGAATCTAAAGAAGTGTCGAAGAAAGGGCGCCGTCGAGTCTTTCACATTTACCCCACCCCCTACCCCGCACACAGTTTACCTTTCCAAAACAGTAAAGTTCCGTTGGATTGTTTTGTCTAGGAAGTCTTACACCGTTGGATCAGGGTCCGTGTTCTTAGCGGAGGAGAAGGACGTAGACATCGGAAAACGTAATGGGACAGTGATCGTCTTTTATCCTAAAGAGTGGATGTCTACCTCTTCTCTCTGCTCCGATCGGTCTTGTAATCCATCTTTAATGAACAGTTCAGACTAGTTAAGTCTCTTTTAGGTTTAGGGGAAACTTTTGCGTGTCAACTATAAGCTTCTACTCGTCCCCTACGGGAATATCCAGGTAACGAACCGATTTAACAGACGTGTACGTCGTACGAACGATTTACTTACTGCGTAAACGTAGATTTACCAGGTATTCACTAAACTAAGACGAGGTCTGTCCCATTATTTGTTCGGGGAAGGGGTGACAACCGGAACACTCGGCCCACACACGGACGTGAGGACAGAATAACGAACCTAACACGATAATAAACTGTTCCGTGGCCCCTTCTTCATGTACTTAGATAATTCCCCTTGGTTAGAGGTAATACGCGACTCTAAACTCCCTTGCCCGTCTCTTTAGAAAGTACTACATGTCGAAAACCGGAGGCCGAGAGACTCGTTTTTAATCTTTTTTTTTTTTTTTTAGTTTCAACGACGGTGACATCGTTTAGGAGAGACGCGCGACCCCTGTCACTCCACAATTAATGGTAGACGTACGACGAAAAAATACTCGCGCAATTCATGGACACGAAGGACAGGTCGTGGACTCATACATATCGAGTGCACGTTTGCACCCTAGGTGTTAGACGCAAACTCAACCCTATGAGACTGCTGTAATCGATGATTCACCTGTGTCGGTCCATAAGTCTAGTGTTCGAAAGGGAGGCACAGGTTCGACTACTCAAGGTCGAGAATTATACCTTCCGTCCCCCGAATTGCGGTCAACGGTCAAAGGCAGAACGCCAATACAGTACGGCCAATACAGTACGGACAATACAGTTTTGGCACTGAGAAATACCGGAGAAAAGTACTCTAAACACTACAAGACGGCGCCGGTCGTGTTCGTTCTCAGTGTGGACGTATCCCTCTTTTGCCTCGCAGGGGCGATTCTTTTTATTCTCTCTCTGCTTTCTACCCCAACTCTCCTAGTCTGGTTTTACCGACTACGGAAGGAAATAACACGACGNCTTTCGAGTTATATAATTAGGTCGAAGTGACCTCTCTTTATATCCTCCTACCAATAAGTGAAACGTCCTCCTAGATGTTACCTTAAGAAATTCAACATTTATAATATACCCCGCGAATCGAACACTAAATCAAGTAGTAAAGTCCTTCTCCAAGATGACCGTGGTACGTGAGATGAAGACCCTAAAACCACAAAGAATGAATTCTACTAAGTGGGGAACGAAGGGTCGGGTGTGGTCGAACCCCTGTTCGGTCTTGAGTCCGCTAGTAGGGTCCCCATCGACGAAGCTTAGGTGTCTAAACTAGGATCTTGAGATTCGGAGAGTAGGAAATAGCACTGTCCAGCATATTCAACCGAGTACATCATGTCTAAGATTAACGAAAATCAAACGAAACACCTCGACGACGACGACGACGAGTCAGCGAAGTCAGCACAGGCTGAGACACGCTGGGGTATCTACCGTCGGGCGGTCCGAGGGGGTAGGGACCCTAAGAGGTCCGTTCTTGTGACCTCACCCAACGGTAAAGGAAGAGGTTACGTACTTTCACTTTTCACTTTCACTTCAGCGAGTCAGCACAGGCTGAGAATCACTGGGGTACCTGACGTCGGATGGTCCGAGGAGGCAGGTACTCTAAAAGGTCCGTTCTCATGACCTCACCCCACGGTAAAGGAAGAGGTAGACACCTCGATCTCTCAGACTCTCGATTCTGGCTAAGACGGGTCAAAGGGACCGTAATTCTGGAAGAGGATACTAAATCCCTAATATGGAGGACCGTTCATGTCACTATCCCTACAGACTGGGATCATCCCCTCCTTTTATGACAGGGTGATGGTAGCGACTGAGTTACCTAAACTCAAACTCGTTTGAGGTCCTCTACCACTTCCTGTCCCTTCGGACCACACGACGTCAGGTGTCCCAACGTTTCTCAGTCTTTGCTGAATCGTTGAGTTATTAATGACTCAAGAACCGAAGACTCAAGAACCGATTCTGAGGACATTATTTTGTGTCTACAGGTGCTCTTTGTTTGTCCTCAAACAATTGCACAGACGGAGTACATATGTACTCTCTGTGGACCTCTTTTACTCATGGAGTCTCTTCACCGAATCTTAAGTCCGAACCTGAAGTGACGATCAGGTCGTCAATTCTTAGACGGGCGGCTACGTCCCTGTACCCAAGCTAGGGACCAGGCCCTTCTAAGGTGTACGACACCCCCGTGGACTCGGGTGCGGGACGTTAAGGGCTTCGGGAGTTCGAGGTTTCGAGTACGAGGTGTTGTTCTCACCGGGTGTGCGACGTTGATCTCTCCTCGGGGACAAGTGGCGTTGATCTCTTTCGGGTACACCGTTACTTCTGGATTGTGTCGGTTTTTAATTAATTAATTAATTTTTTTTTTCTTAAGTCCGAATTTATAGAATTGTCCCTGTCCTCTCCTCCTCCTTCAGGAGGAGAATTACCCTCCTTTTTAACTGAAGATCCTTTCAACTTACCTGGGAATCTTCTTGTCTATCCTCTCTTCTATCAAACGCGACGTCAAACAGACTCACTCCACAGCTGAAGAGAGGACACTATGTCAGGTAGAAAGGACCAACCACTTTAAGGATCCCTCTACTAAATACTGTCACCTGTAGAATACCTTTTAGACAGAAATCCATCTATTCCCTCAAGTCTTTTTCGGAAGAGGTACATAAGCGATAAGAGGTTCACGGGTCCCGAGTTATATTAGTTATACAGGTTCACCGTACAAAACCCCACGATGTAGGACTTGAGGGTGTCGGTGTAAAACCCCTCGGTATAAGACAATGGGAACTCCGTCGGTACCGGCTCAGAGACTGGGGTCGCAGGTCACAGGACCGTAGTTCCACGACTCTTCGTCTTCAGCTGTGTCACCATAAAGACGGTCTTATTAAACCAGGGTATATATCGATCCCTCAAAAGCGACCGACGAGACAAGGGCTGAGATACAGAGAGACCGGGAGGACACTTGATGGAGTATAGAAGAGACGAATTTGATCGCTGGTATCTAAATAACCGGTGTTGGTCTTTCGAAATGACTATGTGAGGGGCTAAGGATACACAGGACCCACCAAGCGTGAGACCCGACACCACGGGACGAGTCGAGGACCAGACACCACGGGACGAGTCGAGGACCAGACACCACGGGACGAGTCGAGGACCCGACACCCCGGGACGAGTCGAGGACCCGACGCCACGTGACGAGTCGAGGTCTCCTGTGGTAAGTGTGCCCGACTTGGGAAAAGGAGTACTTGACGAGACCAGAGCGGTCGGAGAATGACCAGAGAGTCGAGACAAAGAGGGTAACGGAATCAAACCCGGAATGACGGGTCGATCATGACATCGGTGGGTTCGCACTTCCCTTTTAAAAGATGTCTCTACTGTTGAGATAGTCGAGAGTACTGGAAGAGGTTCCCTAATTTTGAGAAATTCCGATATCAAAGAAGACAGGTCTGTGAATCCTGTTTTATAAGGTCCCTGACCCACATAATTAGGACTCAAAATAAAAGTTATAAAATACTACAAAACTGCACAACCCCTGAACTCCTGGGACCTCTCCCTGTCGGGGAGACTTCCAATCTACTCAGAAAGGGGTTCTCTCATTTGTTGCAGGGACTCTCGGAAACTACACATTTAGTTGGTTAGGACTTAGGCGTTATGAAACCGATGAACTACACTCCTCGCTAAATGACCTGATCTGTGACCCGTTCTAACTCCCGTCCTCCTCTCCCCCGTTGTCTCCTACTCTACCAACCGACCGTAGTGACTGAGCTACCTGTACTCAAACTCGTTTGAGACCCTCTACGACTTCCTGTCCCTCCGGACCACACGACGTCAGGTACCCCGGCGTCTCTCAGGTTGTACTGACCGACTTGTTGGTGCTGGAAGGAGGAAAATAGTCCGTGGACGGGATTTAGTGGGGTCCCCTGTTATTGGAGCTCCTCCGCCGACTCTAAGTTTATGGGTCAGGAGTTGGAGAGTCGACGCACGAGGCGGAGTGGGTCGGGAAGAGTCCTTTTCGTGTTGTCACCGAAAATGTGCAACGAAGTGGGGGCGAGCAGAGGGCAGGCGGGACTACAGAGGAACACACCGAGACCCATCGCGCCCCTGTGGGGAGGAGAACCTTTAAAAATGTGTCATTTGAAAAGTGAGTGTCCATAAACAGGGACACAGATGGTAGAATAGTATAGACTAATTTTGTTTAGGACCCACCAACTTTTGTGACCCTTTCTTTCATAAACTCGTCGTGATACATCGCAGTGCCCGAAGGGTGCACCGAGTCGCCATTTCTGAGGTAGTCGTTAGTCCTCTGCGTTCTCACGCACTAACTGACTTTCAGCGAGCCAGCACAGACTGAGAAACGCTGGGGCACCTGATACGTCAGGTACCTTAAGAGGTCCGGTCTTCTGACCTCACCCATCGGAAAGGGAAGAAATCCCCTAGAAGGGTTGGGTCCTTAACTTGACCCCAGAGGACGTAACGTCCGTCTAAGAAATGGTTGACTCGATAGTCCCTTCGACTCTACTTTCTCTGTGCCCACACTAAGGACCCAGACCTTCCAGGGAACCTCCTCCTTTACCGTTGGGTGAAGTCACAAGAGCGGACCTTTTAAGGTATCTCTCTCCTCGGACCACCCGATGTCAGGTATCCCAACGTTTCTCATACTGTACTGACTTGTGTGTGTGTGTATCATAGTATAAGGTTTCAGAAATAAAGAATACTACTTGACCTGAAGAGTTCTGTCTTGGGAACATAAAACTAACAGAAGACGAAGTCGCTTCAATGAACTTCCTAAGGGGGAGTCGTGTAAGGGAGAGTAACAACCCAGTGGCTGGTAGTCTACGTTTCAGAGAGAATAGTAAATAAAGTCTCTTGGATTCTTGATTGTACTCATTCCGAGAGACACTGGAAGATCTTAGAGATCGAGAAGATCTTAAAACCTCCACTTACATATCTAATTCTAAGATTATCCTGAGATGTAGACCTTCTTTCGAGTTTTGGGAATATCTCAAATATCAATGAGATGGTTCAGGGATTTGTTAATACCTTAGAATCTCACTATTTCCTGGGATCCTTAATGGATCAGATCTAGGGAGGAGACACTGAGAGAAGTAGTAAGTCACAAACGAATAAATAAAAAGCTGACGTGACCCAAAAGTAACACCGTGCGTCCGAGGAGCACTATATATCTGAGTGATCAACGAGTGTCCGAATCAACAGGGTGTCGTACACCCTAGAATCAAGGGGTTTGTCCCTAGCTTGTGTACAGGGGACACAACCTTCCATCCAAGAATTAGCGACCAGGTGGTTCCTTCAGGGATAAGTCACGAAGAAGTAGGGTGGGAGAAGGACACCTTACTTAGGGAAGACGGTAAAGACTACCAGTCACTGGGAAGGGAAACTAGTAGGGTAACGTAGACACAATTTCACTTAACGACACATAAGATCACGGCTTCAACTACTTGATGTCGGGTAGCCTGTTTAGGTCAGAAGACGGACAAAAACATTTAGCTCAAAATAACCTCCTGTCGGTACGAGGAGGTAAGTCGACACCAGGTTCCGACGAAAGTGTGGTGTTGTCGTCTTGATTTATCAACGGGATCTCTTGTATACCAGGCCTTTTAGAGACCACAAATGATAGACCGAGAACAGGATCGTCTATCTTACCTGACCATAGAACCTGTAATAAATGCTCAAGAAGTCCCTGTTACGGTTCAATAAAGAGGTACTTCGTACAAAATTAGTATTATCGAAGGTAGTTCAAGGAGGAGTTTGGTACAGTCAATTTCAGGAGTAGTAAAGAGATCGAGAAAAAGGAAGTTCCGACAACTCTCTCCTACCAGGTACTTAACGAGTACAAAGATATGCAGATCCGTACTTCTCAGTTAAACGAGATCTTGACAGAAAACTCCTCACAATTACATTTACACCTCTGTTACTGAGGAAGATCTTGTTTAAATAAATACAAGGACCCATCATTTTTATCTTCATAAGGGAGGAGTCTCTCTAAACGAATATAAGGTCCCATTATGCCTAAGGGACCACCGAGTTTACCACTTCTTAGAAAGACGTTACACCCTCTGAGTCCAAGTTAGGGACCCAGTCCTTCTAGGGGACCTCTTCCTATACCCTTGGGGGAGGTCATAAGAACGGACCTCTTAGGGTACCTGTCTTCGCGGACCGACCTCCGATGTCAGGAACCCGAAGGTTTCTCAGTCTGTACTGACTTTGTGTGTCCCATTATTTTTATTAGAGAGGTCTTCCCTTCTACCCGTCTGAAGGATTCTAGTCTCAGAGGATTAGAGTCCCAAGGAGAGGGATTACGAGGGGTTGAGACACGAGTCCGTCGTGGACAAGTAGTAGGAAAACCTTGACCCCGAGTCCTTTCACTTTCACTTCCGTGACTCAACACAGGCTGAGAAACGCTGGGGTACCTGATATCGGGTGGTCTGAGGAGACAGGTACCTTAAAAGGTCCGTTCTCATGACCTCACCTAACGGTAAAGGAAGAGGTCCCCTAGAAGGACTGGGTCCTTAGATTGGGTCCAGAGGACTTAACGTCCGTCTGCGAAATGGCGGACTCGGTGGTCCCTTCCCCGAGCCGTTTGGACCTGAGTTTATAAGAAGAACGACATTTATTATTTAACAGATCCCTGAAGGGACCACCAGATCACCAATCCTTAGACGGAAGGTTACTATCCCTGTGTCCAAACTAGGGAGGAGCCTCTTGATTCGAGGGTGGACGGAGCCCCGTTGATTCAGTCGAGCGGTGTCGATCTTTCTTCGGGTACGTGACGTTACATTCTAGGGCGTACACCGTTGATTCTGGGCTACGTCGGTTTCTTTTTTCGGGGAGACCCGAGTAACAGAAGAAGACTGGTCTTGATGCCTACGTACAGTAGGTTTGGTTGGTTTACGGTGACCCGACGACGAATCCTTGAAGACCTGGTAATCTGTCAACGAACTACGTGCACATTTACACAAATAAAACAGAGGAACTCAAGTGATGCTCCAAGGACTCCCGTCCCTGGTTTGACAAGAAGGGAAACATAGGAGGTCATTCGGGTCGTGTACATCTGTAAGTGATGATAAAACCACGAGAACGACATCCGAGAGCATGTAGGAAAGGACTTCACGAGAAGAACTACCGATGGACTTCTGAACCCTGATAAAGATTTAACGGTACCGGAGACACACGGGTCAACGGAGTTCTGAGACCTGAGAGTTCTGTGGGGTCCGAAACAATTTGTTACCTCCACTCAAGGTCGGGGTGGTCACGGGTGGGTCTCCCGTCGGGTGGCACCTACGTCCTCGTCTCGCATCCCTTATGTCGGGGTCGTCGGGACGTCGGTCTCTCAACCGGTATGTGCACCGAGGGGTCGAATCCCCGTCTTACTCGGTTCCCGCCGTGACGGTTACTCCCGAACGACTCCGATCATTGGAGTGGACACTATCTTGTTTGCGTGCAATACCTGAGCAAGGAGAATCCAAACGGTCTAAATCGTTTATGGGATTATAAAAATAAAATGATTCACCAGGATGAGAGCCGTGAGAGGGGAGATCTCGGGCAAGGGGTTGACTCGGAACGGGAGCCCCACACCAGTATAGTGATTTCGTCTGGGTCACTATTACCAAAAGGACTAAGAGGAAAAAGTGTCTCGGACCGAGGACCCGACCACTTCTGCATCTAGACTTACAAATCTCCCACCTGGATCTGAAAGTCGTCTGGAAGGGACTCAAAACGACCGACGGAGCTAGAAGACAGTAACAAACGTCCTTCGTCCTGGTGGTCCATCCACCACCCGAGCCGAAAACTTTCTAGACCTTCACAAAGGTAACGTCCTTGCCCCTGGGGAAGGTCCCGGACTCCCACCCTAGTTTGTGAGCCTTTACTTACTAGTCTCCTCTGTGTACACGACTGTTTCGTTTTCTGAAATAACCCTTCCCCACGGGGTCACCTCTCGTCATCCCGTTCCCTTGGGTCGACAGTGTACCGAGTGACAGAACCCCAAACACGATTACGTCGACCGAAGACCCAGCAGAGACCGGTTAGTAGAACGAACAACGGGTATACACCAGACTTAGTCTCAGGAAGAGTCGGTTCCACCTAAGGTCACACTCGCAAAGACCCTCCAACCATCCTACATGGCCGAGGAGGGAGGAGGAAAACTGGGAAGAGGTTAAGAGACCACTCAAAGCCGACATTGTAGTGTAAGAAATAGCCCTGGAGGACAACACTCTGTTGAGTCAAATAAAAGTACGGGTCGGTTCCGCCGGTCAAAGTGAGTTGTCAAGAGATTGTAAAGCTACATAACTCCACGAACTAGGACAACTAACACAAAACAAAAAATTTCGACATTAACGGTCCTAACACCCAGTTCAGTCTATATCTTTAGTTCTTTACAGATAAAGACACACAATTGTTTTCAACTATGCCTTGGATCCTGCTCCGTCTCTCTCTTCCCTTCTACCTTAATGGAGGACCTACCCACTATTAGGTACAGGGGTCGAAACTAGGAATTATCTACGAAAAAGGTACCCGGGGGAACGTGTCCCATATGTCTCATATGGAACAGATGGAGATCCGATTATTCTTTGATCAAGTCACTAAAGGAAAGGAGAGCGGGGTATCCGTTCTGAATACACCCCGAATCAAGACTCGGCGACGACTCTCACCGGACTATTAAGGGTAGGGGGTACCTGCCGAGACCTTGTCACTGTGGACGAGTACGCAGGACCCCTCTAAACGTCCTATTTATTTACGGAGGGACCCCTAAACTCTCCATCGAGGGACAGTCCCGATCCCCGTCTCTAAATTTTTACTTAATGGTAGGGTTGGACCGTCCCCAAATATCCTACTCGGGGAATACACGAGTACCCCTTCTAAATGTGTCAGGGAAGTAACCGTAGTCCGACGGCCTCAACAGTGGCGCACTGTGAGCTGTGACCCCTGGGAAGGCACGACCGAAGGCAGGTGGTCGGGGCCAGTGCCGAGGCCGTAGTGCCGACCACCGGAGGTCGCAGGACGGACGGGTTGAGAGAAGAAAGGGAGCCGGGGCCAGTGTCGAGGTCGTAGTGCCGACCACCGGAGGTCGCACGACGGACGGGTCGAGAGAAGAGAGGGAGAGGACACGGACGGTGGGTGGTGGAGACGGGGGTTGCCCGTCCTCTCGTCTCGAGGGACGTGACGACGAGGTCCCTTGGGGGCAGACTGAGGAGAGGAGAGACCTGAGGCAAACGAGGGACGAGGAGGTAGGCTTACATTGGGCAGGGAAGGGCAATGGAAGAAAGGACGGAAGGGGGGAGAGGTTCTTCCTGGCCGAACGAAGAGGTCCTCCAAAATAGACGAGGAAACGAAAGACACCGGGGACAATGGTGGTCACATGAGCCGAGACCCAAACTCTTAGGTTGGTAGCCAGTGTATTGGGAACGTCTTAGGGCACCCTCTTTCTCACAATTTTAGTCTTAGGCCCCAAGGTGAGACTCAGAGGACTTACTCTTAGAGACCAAAGACCTAGAATCTTTAGCTCAAGACAACTAGTGACAAATACATGTGTGTGTGTGTGTGTGTGTGTGTGTGTGTGTCTATATGTGAATTAAATGAATAAAAACCGAGACACCCCAGAAACAACGACGAGTCCGAAAAGAGATCAACGTCGCTAGCCCCCGAAGAGAGATCAACGTCGCTAGCCCCCGAAGAGAGGTCGACGCCAAGTCTCCGAATAGTATCGACACCGAAGAGAAGACACCTCGTACCCGAGGTCCGCACTTTCAAAGTCATTGACACCTCACGACCGAATCAACAAGCCGTCGTACACCCTCGAAGTGCCTGGTCTCTAGTTCGGGCACAAGACACGTACCGTCCGCCTTAGATACGGTGACCGGACGGTTCCTTCGGGACAACTAGTAAGAATTCGTGTAAGAATTCGTGTGACTTCAAACCCTTTATTTCGAGACGTAGGGTCCCTCCCAAGTCCCGACCTGGAGGGAGGGACCGACTTAAAGAGCTACCCACTCACAGGGGGAAGAAAGTCACCTCAGAGAGAGACCGTGAGTCGTTGGAATGACACGTAGAAATCGTATGAAAATCCCGTTCCCTTTCATAAACCCTGTGGTATCCCACATCTTGACAACGTTCTCTCCGGTACCGGACTGTTGATTGGACCAAGTACTGATAAGTACGACCAGGACACCAGTCAAAACTAGTGAGTCGAGTTAAATTCCGTGAGAGATATTCGGAGACACTCTCGTCCTTCGTCCAAGACCCTTCTTCCTGTATTCCTTCTTCTACCTCCAATTCTACTTAACTGTCCGTTATCCTAATTTTAAGAACGAGTTAGGACTAGAACGCTCATTGATTGTCACCGGACTTTAATTTCTTAATTTGGTACTTCCGAGGGAACTGTTGACTAGACTATCCGGGTCTTCATTTAAAGTCCCTGGGAAAAACAGTCTGTCTCCGTCCCCTCTCGAGTCTATTCCCCGCGACCCTCCTTCCCCGACCCGTCACTACCGGTAGCCCCTTCCGACACCAGGGAGAAGAGTTCCGTCGTGGTCTCCGACTTTATCAGGACCCCCGTGTAATCAACGGTCCCGAAAATTAGTAGAAGTCTTTATGAAAGGAGGAACGTAGGTTGATACTGAAACTTTACCTCCGTTTTTTTACTTTGCCCCTCTTTCTATTACTTTGTATCCAGTTTACACCGTCGACCACTTAAAGACTATTAACGTGAAAGGGTATATCGTAAAGTAAAGATAAGGGACTTCAGCGTGTCTTGGGACACCCCTCCTTTTTTGAGGTCGTTGTTTGTTATTGTTGTTCGTTGAGACTTCCCAAGTTCCTTTGTTATAGTTTACGTTAAATTACTGTAAAAAATACCCTCTGTCCCATCTCTACTTCACTATAAGATTCGGACGAAGAAGATTGTAGTATTCTTTCGGATCTTTTAATGTATTTGTAGTTAAATCCAGTTCATTTTACTAGGAACTAAAGGAAAGACAGAGAAAGTAGAGTCATGGGGTTTGTCTCCAATTTTTCCCCTCTCCTTATAAATATCATATCATAAGATATATGATATGATATAATCTTTTCCGTTTGAGATTCGGTACATCTATTGGATACATCATTAGACTAAACCCCCCTTTTTAGTTACGAATAGATGTTGTCTAACAAACCTAGAACAATGTCGCTTCATAAAGAACCGACCGACAAGAGGTCCAATTGTGTTACCTCTCGAGTCGTTAAGAATTCCTTTAGAAGTCTATTTTAGTAGACTTCTAGATTGTTAGATGATCCTCTGAGACGAGAACTACGACAAACATCGACTTGAAATTAGTTTTGTATTAAGAAACTACAGGGTTGGTACTAGGGAAGGGGAAGGTGGTCTTTAACGTAGGTTCACCTTCGAAGTTGTTCGGAGTGAAGAAAGGGAATGTGACTTCGGAGACCCTAGTCTCAGTGACTAAGTGATAACCGGAACCTCTAAGACGGAGAATGGTCCATGAGACCTCAAAGTGACACTGAAAATAGGATCACCCTTGGTCAGGAATTACACTTTTCGCACGACCGGACCCATCTGACACTTAACACTTGCCCCAGGAACAACCCAACGTCACTTTATCGGTCTAATTCGATCTAATCGTGACCCGAGGTGCGAAGTACATTGTAGGAGACTGGACAAGGGAGAGTCAGGGAGTCGAAGCACGTACTCCCAGGACAAAAGCGTAAGTGTGCACAATACGGTACAATATCAGCGACGGGTGACACAATAAGAGTCTACCACCCATAAAGGTTAGAGAACAACGTTTCACTTCATAAAGAAATCCGAAACCAGATGTATACCTCATTCTCTCTACTGGTTATTCTTGTTCATTGCTCTCTGACATGAAAACATCTCAACCCAGAAGAGAAATCCTGACCCTAACGGTTGTCCGACCAAAACACTCCGTATTAAAAAGGTACTTTCAGTAGTCTATCTTGAAAGGTGTGATTGATGTTATCCCTTCCTAGACCTTATCCCTTCCCTTGCGGGACCTTCGACGAAATTTCGGAGTCTGAGGGAAGAGGTTTTGTTAAACGCGGAAGGGTTATTAAACGATAAACCGACCGAACCGACAGTAAAGACAGGACAGTGACACCGGTGACCCTAGACTAAAGAGGAGGGTTTTAGGGAAAAGGGATAGGACCACATGCGTAGTCTTGACAGGTACGTCACTATTACGACCATTTACAAATTACTAATCAAGAAGTTCACCCTTTGTGGAACCGAATGTCGTGACGGTCAAAGGTACTACATTTGTAACGGTGGTGTCGGTCAAAATTCGACAAGGGTACTCTAGTGGTTTGTACCCCTACCATCGTGTAGTAATATATGGTACAAGTGGTATGTATACACTAGTTCCATTTATTAGAGTTCTCGTACCTTTTATTCTTATCACTTTATTAATCCTTCACTACTCAAAACTCATAAATAATGAAAACAAAATTATCTTGAATTGACATTTAAATATATCAAATTAAAAATTAGCACCGATACGAATTGTCAAACATTTTAAGGATTTTTTAAATTGTTGACAATGTGTTCGGTCGAGATTGTATGGTGAGACAGAACCAGACCCTTTTCTACCTCATTTCCCTCTTTACTTTCCCACATAAAATTATGATTTCATGATTTTCCGGAGGTACGGTAAGTCTGAAATACGGACCGGGAGACTCGGTACCCAGGTATTTAAGGATCTTTACAGTATCAACCATAACCAGGCTTCGGTCCTGAAACCCCGTTCTGTGTGACTTAAGGTCATGGGCGACATGGTAAACGATCGAGACACTGGAATTTGTCAGCCCTTCTAGGGGACCTCTTCCTTTACCGTTGGGTGAGCTCATAAGAACGGACCTCTTAGGGTACCTGTCTCCTCGGACCACCCGATGTCAGGTGCCCCAGCGTTCTCAGCCTGTGTTGACTCGCTGAAGTGAAAGTGAAGTGAAAGTTGGGGAGAAACGAATCCAAAGAGTACCCACTTTATTATCATAGACGAAATATGCCGACACGCACACGCACGATTTAACGAAGTCAGTACAGACTGGGAAACGCTGGGATACCTGACATCGTACGATCCGAGGAGACAGGTACCCTAAGAGGTCCATTCTTATGACCTCACCCGACGGTAAAGGAAGAGGTCCCCTAGAAGGACTGGGTCCCTAATTTGACCGTAGAGAATGGAGAAGACGTAACCGTCCGCCCAAGAAACGGTATCACGGTGGCCCCTTCGGGAGTGTGTCAACATTACCTCTAATTTATTCCATTATACGAGTTACAAGAATCGGGTGATTCGATGTATTATTTGGGAGTTATTCACCATCGGTACTCATGGTGACATTAATTGGACTAGTTAAAGATTTTCAGGTGTCAGAGGTGTCCACCACTACCCTAGATGGGATCTACGTTCACGTACGTCTCTTCCTATTAATTCCGTTAGAAGGAACGTACCAGACTGAGGTGACATGTGCCTGGTAAACACATTTGAGTCGGAGATCCGACCCTACAGGAAGAGTGGTGTGAAGGACGAACTTCTAGTGTACGACCATTGAGTAAAGAACGACACTTCCCGACGACAGAAAGATCCGGATGAAATTTTACGTTTATTTTGACCAGGGGGTGTAGACACCCAAGACTGAACTGAGATGACTCGGTAAAATATACTCCATGAACTCGTAGGTAACTAAAACTATAGACGTGCAACCAACCCCCCACCCCACGAATAGGACTGTGTCTGAGGACTTCTATATCTCCCGACTGACGTGACAAATCTGTCACCCATTATTCAAACGTGGATCCACGGGTTCACCGTCAGTCTAGGGTCCCGAGATGTAACTCGACTGAGGACCCTTAGATTTTTGCTCCTCGGACGTCACCCACTACCCTACACCTCACCCCGGACTCCGGTGACTCCTGGGGTGAGAAACCAAGGGGGACCGACGGTACAGGGAGGGGTGTGAAGGTCCAGCTGGTCAAGAAACTCGACTCTACGGAGATTTTAGTTTCGGAGAAGTGTGAGACAGAGGGACGAGGGGGTCCAGGACCTTGATTGTCGGTCACCTGGGACCCCAGGCGTCAGGTGTCTACGCCACCCTTGTACGACTGAGAGACCCCAAGTAGAAGGATAGCATTCTTGTGGTTCAGAGATCAATCACCCGGTCCAAGTTCAGTACCAACACTGGAACCCTTCCAGTAAAGTACAGAAACTTGATGATACAAAAAAAAAAAAAAGAATCGTATAACTTCTACGACTACCCTTAAATGGGTTCTTGGTTTACTCCCTCGTGGAAACACTACGATGTCGAGTTGTGTCGTGTGCACAACCCTGGTATAAGACAGGGACGAGCAACCAAAATCAAACGAGGAAAAAGAACGTAAGGATTGCGTACCGATAGCTCTGTTTCCGGAAGAACCCTGGTAGCGTCTACCTACTGTTATTGTGTAGAGATGGGACATCAGATTTGGCAAAGACCCTTGGTTTTTATAGTCAAGGACAGACCCGAGTGAATAAGTATTATGTCAGAACATACGTGATTATTATTGGATTGCGATAAGAGTCAAACCGAGTCCATTGAACCGTGATGTCCTTCCGTCTCTACTACAGACGTCCTCGGGATTCCGGGACACCTGTCATTAATCTGTGAGCGACTCCAGACCAAACAAATAGAGCCCGTGGACACTACGATGTGTTTACAAAGTTTCACCACCTCCCGGTCCCTGGTCTCTTCCTTGTGTCGAAGCCTCCGTTGTCTGAATTGTCGGTTCGCCCCTCCCAGAATCCAAGGCCCCTTCCCGGGCCCCCATTCCCTTCCTCGGTCAGAGAGGGGTGGACTCGGTTGGTCAGAGCCGAACAAGACAAGAACCGCCCTCTACGACCGCGGAACATCCTACGACACTGCCACGATTCTCTTTCCTTGGGTGTTGAGAAAGGAACCCCGACGTCTCGACCGCAGACGGAGGTAGTCATTGTGCTACAAATAATCGGAGGAATCCCGAGACTCTCTTATTTTGAATCGAGGGCCCGGGTTCGCCAATGACACATTCAATACGTGAGGAGACACCTGACCGTGACGGGAAAACCTCGACCTTGACCTCGACCTCCAACTGTCACGTTCACTGGTATCCTAACAACCCCCTTCCAACGACAACACAAAGTCCTAGTCAATAAAAACCGACTCTTTTCTACCGACTACGGGTCGGTCCCGTCCGACGGCCTTTGATTCAGGAGTCACCCTCCGGACGGTCCTGGGTCGGCTCTACCGGTTCCACTCCCATACCCCGACTCTCGTTACAGACCAACCGCTTTCCAGGTGATCACTCGTAGTACACCCCGAGCCCCCCAGGTACGAAGACCACGCCGACCCCTCACCGGTTCCTCTTTTGTTTTTACTATTCCTCCATCCTCTCCTGGAGGACCCTTCTGAATGTCCACAAGTCGAAGGTAATCTTCTCTTCTGCAACTGATTTTCACGAATGAAAGAAGTTTTTGGGTTCTCTGAAGGTGTCGTTCTGCAACCGTATAACAAGACTGTCGGCCTAATTCTCTTTCGGCGACGTGGACGTCCGTTACACCCAAAAACGCCGGAGAAGTGAGTGGGACGTCGTCTCACCACCTACGTCTGACCGGTCACTATTGTAGACGAACGACTTACCTCGGGAGCCCTACAAAGTACATAAAAAAAAAAAGTGGACGTAGTGCACCAAACACCCTTAGAACCAAAGGGCTCGTCCTTAGCTTGGGTGCGAAGACCGTAACCTTCGCGTCTCAGAATTGGTGACCTGGTGGTCCCGTAAAATCTTCCTTTCCTTTCTCCTGGGAGGGTCCACAGATTCACTACCCCGGTCCGGAGGCCCGGTCTCCTGGTCCACGTGGGAGGCTCAAGGAACACAGACGACGACTCAGTACCAAGACCAATACTTGACAGCACTCGTGTCTCCTTAGGAACGACCTATGTTTTCGTGAGGTGGGGTTCCCTTTTGTGACTACCTAAACTATTGAACTATTATTTCGAGAGAGGCCCCTCTTACGGGAGGGTCTCCATCCTCTAATTAAAATAGAAAACGAAAAAAACCGACCAAGAGAAGGGGACACAGAACGGGTAAGAAAGGATACTGAACGAGTTGCTTCCCGTTTCTCCAAAAGATCTTTCGTGGTTTGGGAACTCCGGAGACTAAAGTCTCGTCCTTTTTTTACCGGACCCGACTCCCGTTCGAGTGTCGTCGGACGGTTTTCTCCCAAGTTGGAGAACGGACGAGGGGACTTGGGGTCCTAGTTGGGTACTACCGTACACAACTAGAGTCGACACTGAGGACCCTGAACCGAGATGGTCTGTGTACCGTACTACCATGGAGGTCGAGACGTGGGACCTCCTCTATGGTAGAGCACAGATTCGTCACAGAGCCCCGTCTCAACACAGATCGACCAGACGTTATGTGTGGGGACTCGACCGGTCCAGGGGAAGGTATTAGACGGGAGAGGTGCGGAAAGTCTCAATCGAGTCAGACTTTGTCTGATTTTCCACCTCCCCCTTTACTGCACCTGTAAGTCTGAGGAAAGTTGGGGTTCTCAGACGGAGCACTGGAACCACTGACAACGAGCAAACTCTTCGTCCTCTCTTCCCTTGACGCCCACCGCTCGTTAGTGGTAAGACTACCTTAGACTAATTCTTCGCAAGACATTTTGATGTGGTTGTTTAGTCCTGTTTGCAGTGTGGTTCCAGAACGTAGTGTCCTGCAAATGTATTATATTACGGGCACCGTGTGTCTATGGTCTATGGTGTTTCATGGACTCTGTTTTTTTGTTTTTCCTTCCTCCCCTCCTCCCTCTTCTTATCTTTCCTCGGGCTCCGGACCGTGCGCCTCTAGACTCCTGGGTCCGTCTCGAAGAGTCACCTCCCCACCGGCGTGCGCTCACAGGCCACCGGAGACAGAGTGTAGAGTCGGAGACTCCTCGTCTAGAGGCACCGGCGTCTCTACCGTTAGGGCTACCGGTCCGACGGCAACAGCCTCTTCACGACCCGGTCGCTCCACGGCTACTGCTCCGTCAGGGGCAACCACTACTGGCTCAGGTGCGTGAGGTCCTATCTGGCCCCGCACCGGAGGGTGGACTCTGTAGCCACCAAAGACAACTCGAGGTCCGCTATCCATTTCGACAGCCGGACCCACCCCCAGGGCTAGTCGTAGTACCACCGCTTCTTGACCCCCACGGGTCGCACGGAGAGGACAAAGGACTCGTGGTCGTCCTTCACCACCGGCTTCGTCCTCACCTACTACTCGGTCAGCCGGCCGCGGCCCTCCACGTACAGGCACCGGTCCTTCTGTTACAGCCGGGGCACCTCCTACAGGTGGGACACGTAGACGGCCTCCACCCCGTGGTGGTGGAGGTCCACCGGGAGGGTGACCGTCCTCTTGTTCCCCGTGTCCGTCCCGTAGTGGGCGCGCCGTCCGCCGGGGCGGAGGACCACCACGTCCACCACCCCGGCCCGCACCACCGTCTCCGCCACAGCCCCGACCGCCCCCGTCACCACCACCGTCACCACCCCCCCCCGCACGCCTCCGCCCATCGACGACCCGAGGCCCCGCGAGACTCACTGCCGTACAGCCGACCTGTGTATGACATTCTCTGCCTCCTCTCGGAATCACCCAAGCACCGGCGCTCTAGTCAGAGAGACCGACTCCTGGTGGGGGGGCGACGACGGGGGGGTTGGGCGGTGGTTGGGCGTCCAAGTCTCACACCTTTCGTTTAAGTCGTTGAGTCAACACGGACTGAGAAAGTCTGTGGTACCTGAAATCGGGTGGTCCGAGGACACAGGAACCCTAAAAGTCCGTTGTTATGACCTCACCCAACGGGAAAGGGAGAGGTTGGCTATGTCCATCTGTTTTCGAAATAAAACACCTTTTTTTTTTTTTTCTCTCTCTCTCTCTCTTGACGGTCTGACAAAAGACTTTACCGTCTTGTAAAATGTAAGGGTAGTCGGTTCATTCTCCCAAGGCTAAAGAGGTACAGGAACAGTTGTGAACAATAATAGACAAAACTGTTTATCCAATTACTCTGGGTTAAGTAACAAAACGTATAAAACGGTTTAAATCTACGACTTTGTAGACATGTAGACGTACAGTAAAATCCTCTCTTACATTTAAATGGGTTAATTTTTGTCTTGGAGGAGGTTTTCTAAGGAGGACGTTCTTCTCTGAAAGGTTTACATAATCATATAATGTTTTTTTTTTTTTTGATTTTTTTTTACTCCCTGTACCACCTACAGAACCCACCAACTCTAAGACTTTTGAGTCAGGTTCTTTTACGTTATAAATAATACGGAAAGACTAAGAAATTATTCTATGAGTTTGTCCGTTAAAGGGGGAAGCTTATCGTACGTAATACTACCAGGATTCATTGTTTCTTTAGTTAAAAAAACAAGAAAAAACTATAACAACTATAAAAACACGTCCCTGACCTCCAGTTACCTAAAGGAGGGGGGGGGGGGCGTAAAATAGTAGTCACAATAAAAATCTTGGTTTAAAGCCATTTATGGTTAAACAGGAAGGTCACGACGGACCCTAACCATGATAGACCCCACGGGAAGACCCAACTTTTTGTTCGTACCGCACGTCTCGACTGACACACGTCGGCCTGACACCAGGGGTCCCGCCCTCAGAGTCGACACTGAAGACCCTGAACCGAGATGGTCCGTGTGAAGACAGGACGAAATCTGAGTAACAATTTCTTGTTGAATGGTCCCTCCCCGAGTGATGGTCCGAAGGATCCACCGTGATCACCATTTCTTGGGTGGACGACCGCGTCCCTGTGCAATTCTCTGCGTCTAAACTAGGGACCCGACCCTTCTAGGGGGCCTCCTCCCGTACCGGTGGGTGAGGTCAGAAGAACGGACCTCTTAGGGTACCTGTCTCCCCGGACCACACGATGGCAGGTATCCCAATGTTTCTCAACCTGTGCCGACCTCGCCGAATCGTTCGTGTGTCCGTCATAACTATATTTTAGTTTCATTCCTCCCTCAATCCTTCTTTGTGGTGCCGGAGGGAAAGGAGGGAGGCAGGTCGGAGAACGACCACGGAGGCCAACCGACCTACGTTAGTCTTCCTTCGGGCCCTCTACGTGAGTCGGGCCCAGTCGAGGGGAACCTTTACACGAACACTTCTCCCTGACAGGTGGACGTACGTCTGCGGAGTCAGGGGAAACACTACAAGGAACTAGGGTGGTGTGACCCGAAGGAGCCGACCCGAAACTATTCCGACTACACCCCCTCCATCCCTCCCGACTATGGTCAGGTGTTAGTAATTCGGCAGACTACTTTTACATATGTGTTGGTCGACTGTGCACGTGGCGGACCCGTACCCGACTCTTATGACTTGTCCCATGTTAGGGACGAGGGCAGAGTCGCCGAGTGACACTAATCACATTGTATTGTGTCACGTTCCTACGTCCTATGACCCTCCCTGAGACTCGCACGTTTCACCCCCGTCATCGACAAGACCAGTCACGCTTCCGACAGATGAGAGCCACTTCGTCCTTCCCGCTACGAGATTGCTTTGCCCGTTTTCCAAACACTCATTGTACAAGGTTCCTCGACCTAGACTTTCTTGTACCCTACAGATTCTTTACTCTTCAAGGTTCACCGACAACGATCCCCTAGACCGTCTCTACCGCTCCTCGTCCCGGCCTCTCGTCAACCTGGTACAACGGTTTCTCACCCGTGCCTCCACCGTGGGTCGGGATCCCCGTTAGCCATCCTCCCGGGTTCCCGAAATCCCTCGGGGGAGCCCGTCACACTACGGGGTTCGGGTCGTCATCTCGAGTGTGAGTTCTACCCCGGGCGTCACCTAAGGACCGTGAACAGGTTGGGGACCTGAGCTCGGTACTAGCCGGGTCTGAGAGGGGAAGGAAGGAAGACCGGAGTAGAAGGGGACCGGAAGGGTGACAAATTAACGACGTCCCATTGTTCCGGCGGTCGCCACATAAGGTCTCACTTACTGATACGTCTATGCAGCATTTGAGTGTCTCTGGGGACGTGAACGAACGACACGGGACCCTTCCACGACTCTTATTTGTGTCGGAATTAGGAAGTAAAGAAGGACGAGGAAGAGGACTACGTTTTAGACAAAGTAAATATATGTGCTAGTAGCCCCACTCGCTCCAGTGTCCCGGCGACCGACCCTCTTCCCTAAGAAAATTAACCGTTTTACGATTAGCAAAACCTTTTACTTAAGATTAGAAGGGTAGAGTATGTCACCTACACACTCATTAATGAAAGGAAGTGATTTGACAATTACGTTGTAATCACTAATGTGATTAATTTTGATTACTTGAGAAGGTCCGACTATTTGGGGAGTCAGTCAGGCTCCTCCGGAAGGAAGGTAACCGACAGGAATTGAACGGTAAACCTTCTCTCTAGAACTTAATTGGAAATCTTATTGAGCGTTTTAACCCAAATCTTTACAATCCG
This sequence comes from Capra ibex, assembly GCA_006410555.1. Classification (NCBI taxonomy): domain Eukaryota; kingdom Metazoa; phylum Chordata; class Mammalia; order Artiodactyla; family Bovidae; genus Capra; species Capra ibex. The sequence continues at coordinate 59,336,080 of SJYO01048061.1, read as the reverse complement.
AAATACCTGACCCATATTAAGAGAGACGTTCGTAATCACTCTGGTAAAGGTGACTCCCACATTAACTTAAATTTCTGTAGAAGGAATTAAAGTAGTCGATGTGAGGGTACCAACCAGTACCGATAGGGAGGTTGAGGACCACAGGTTTCTCCTTTGGACCGGGACCTTTATGGGGCACTGGGAAAGAGGTCGGAGACGAGGGAGACTAGACACTCGAGTAAACCTCCTGACGAGACAGGAAGACGGACTACGGTCCTTGTCACGGTACGATTACCTCCGTAAAGTCGACTTCCACCCAAAACGTGGGTTAAAGTTTACTGTCAGTACCCAAAACTCAAACGAGTACAGGAATAAATACTCTCAATTACTTCACTTCGAAAGTCATGAAAGTCGTTACGATAGCTACATAAAGTGTGTGTCCTCTCTTCTACCCCTCCTGAATATAAAGTCCCGTCCATAGTCTTACAACCTTTTCTGGGGCTACGACCCTTCCTCACATTCGTTTTCCTCCTCCCCCACCGTCTCCTACGCTACCGATCCATCATAGCGGTTCAGTTACTTGTACTTAAACTCGTTTGAGACCTGCTATCACCTCCTGTCTCTTCGGACCACCAGACGTCAGATAGCCCAGTGTTTCTCAGCCTGTACTGGAACTCTGACTTGTTGTTGTTGTTGGTCCTGCGACCTTTTGTCAGTCAGTACCGGTCTTGGATCGGCCCGGTAGTCCAGACGTTTCTGCCTTCTCAGTAACATAGACGAGGTCCAGGGTGAGACATCACAAATTTTTGAGGGAGACAAAGACCCTTCCTACCAGTTCCGACTTCCAAATCACAAAGGGTAAGGTAAAAGAGTGGAGGGGAGGAGAGTTTTGGATTGTACTCACATGCACACGTGTGTTTTGGGTCCTCCTGAGACCTTTTCGAAGGTGGTTTGTCAGTTCTTTATTCAATGCGACTCTATCTTTTGTTGCTACCCCGAAAATAAAGGTGATCTGACAGAAGGAAGTTTTTACACAGAATACGACGAAAAGGGGTCTGACAATATGAATCTCGTGACTTACTTACTCTAGAAGTACACCCGTCGTACTATTACAGACATTAAAAGAAATTTTACGAAGTCAACTCTCTAACACTATCTTTACACATGTAAAAATTGGATGTGAGGTCCCCGACAGTTAAGGGATTAGTCCTTAAGTGTGAAGCTCCACTAGTGGATTGTAAAATAGACTTTCCGGTGTGAAGTCTCTATTACTGATGTTAACGGAGCGAATCATAGGTATAAAGACTAGGTGTGGTCTACGACGATTAATTGTAAAGGTGTCTCCAAAGGTAACCACTTTAATCATCAAACAATTAGTCGCATTATCTACATGATTCTAACCCATTTTGTAAAGTCTTATTAAGACATGAAAATTCCTACTTGGGTCCTCAAACAAGGTATTGATAAAGACTTAGATCGGTGACTCAGTTCCTGAATCGTACCAGACTACGGTAGAGATTCTTATAATCTTAGAAAAAGAACAATCTAGTGATGTATGTATGTTTGAAAAGAACGACCGTCAGTTTTAATAGATTTAACTCGTTCCTCTGTAACCAATCGTTTATGTGTCTTTGAAACTCAGGAGTCGATATATACGGTACACACTCACACACGATTTAGTGAAGTGAGTACAGACTGAGAAACGTTGAGGTGTCTGACGTCGGAAGACAGGTACCCTAAGAGGTCCGTTCTTAGGACCTCACCCAACGGTACGAGAAGAGGTCCCCTAGAAGGGTTGGGTCCCTGACTTGAACGTAGGGAATATAGTCGTCTACCCAAGAAATGATGATCATGGTGGTCCTTCGGGGTATATACGGTATTGATTAATCTCTTCTCCCTTTGCTCAATAATGACACTTTTCTCCTTCTATTTTTAAACCCACCTAGCTAAAATTTTTGGTTCCAGACACCCACGTTTCCCCACTTTCCATAAGTATGTCCACAGATGTGTCCATGACATGGATACCAGAGTTTTTAGAGGACTGGTTCGACTAGCAGAATATTTAGGTCTGGGACCGACACACTCTCCGACCCTTCTTTATACACCTGTCGTGACACTCTCGTTTTTATATTGAGTCAGGAGTTCGTGGGACCCGGAAAGAACTCAAGGACCTAGGACCGGGCACCGGTGGGTCGTCCACAGGTGGTACCAGGACCGACCAGAACACAGAAACTCTGGTAGACGGGATCATTCTGTCTCTACGAGGGAGGGAGGAACTGGACGCTTCAGTTCGTCGTCAATTCTAGACAGATATGTCAAGTGATGACGTAAATAAAGTTGAGTAAACCTTTTTAGTGTCCCACCCACCGAAAGAGAGAAATCCATCGAACCTTCAGTTTCTCCCATCCCTAACACAACTGAAACGAGGGACAAACCAGAGCACTACCCGTTTCGGTCGTGACACGTCACAGACCGTAGACGTCTGAGAGTCACTCATAAACGACGAACTCACTTACCTACTTACTCACCAAGCATAGACCTCGGCACAGGACCTCGCATAGGTACGTTTCCGGTGACCGGAACCCAGTCTCCGAGACAGGAGATGGGAAGAAAGGACATCTTTATGCACCCACACATACACACACGTGTACCCACTCGTACTCAGCTATCGACACCCGAGTAGTCAAACCAGAGGACCACCAAGGAGGGGGTCTTGAGTTGTCACTGCCCTGTGACCCTGGACTAAGTGCAGGTCCGTGACCAAGCACAGGTGGACGGTAGGTCCTTCATGTTATTGTCACGACTTCTTCGTTGAAGAGGACGGTCAATCCGTGAGAGAAACGAAAATGAAAAATGTCGCTAATGAGGGGCTCAGAGTCGCAGGAGAAATAAGTGTCGTCTACTAAAGAATGGTAGACCCTTCCGACCAGACGACCTGGCTGCGGGTGGACAATCTGACTAGACCTGGGTGAAAGGGGTGATCCTGGTCACTGGATTGTCTTCCGACCTGCGGGGGTATGTCGGAGTAAGCAAAAGACAGTTGTTAGTGGTTCTTCGTTGAAGTGGGGTTCTAATGTCGGGCGGGGGTCGACGAGGGAGGGGAAATTCTACTCCCGGGTGACCGGGAGAGTGGGACTTGACCGGGAAGATCCGGTGTGAGGTCTATTGTCCCCAGGATCTTAAGGGATGGGTTCCTGAGAACTGAGTCGAAGGTCCTCGGACTCGATAAAGATCCTAGGTCATGGTCTTCCGCCCGTTACCGTCTGCACTCCACACCGGTCACCCCCTGACCGACCTCGAACCTACCCACCCGACCCCCACAGGTGAACGGAGACAGAACCCTGAGTAGCGTCACGTTCTGCTTTGGAGTCATTCTTCTTTCACTCTGTCCGACGACCGGCCACTGACGCCAGAGGCCTAGTAGAGTTTCCCGATTAATAATTTCGTCCGCCCATGCTGTATAAGCTTCTCAGCGAAGGGAACTAGAGACCGAAGCTCCATAGGTCTGTCCGTCGCACACCCGCAACCGGCCGAGAAACCGGAGGTCGGGGCGCTCGCAATCCCCGCCCAGACGCTGGTTTGGCACGTCGCCTCCTTAGGGCGTGGTCACCGCCTCCCTAGCGATAAAGAAGCGGCTGAGGCGGAAAGGAGGCACCCCAAAACTCGTATGATTATTCAAAATACTCAGTATATCTACTTTCTGGAAAGGAATTTTCGTTGAAAACCTCAGTAGTCTAAAAATATAGACGTCGGTCGTTCACTTAGGGTCCCGGAGATCCCTCGGCAACTATCCAATTCTAAATTAATGGATTTCTGACATTCGTAGACATACCCTACTGAAGTCCTGGGGCCCCACTGAGTTCCCGTCCCGAATCGTACGATCCTCGTGTTAGAGTCGGTTAGACTTGTTGGAGTCCAACACCCGTTGCCAAAACGAGCACACGGACCACAACGATATCCATCCTAGTCCCGACAGTGGAATTCCCTCCCCCACCCGACGATTTTTGTCAATGTGTACAGTTTCGTTTGAACTCGTCGTGGGACGAGTCGTTTGAACTCGTCGTGAGTTGAAACCGTCCGACACGCACCCACCGTCAATCAGGACCACCAGACTCTGTACGACTACCGGTCCGACGGGGTTCTGGAGTACGGTGGGAACAAACACACCAAGAAATTTCTGTAGAACTGGTCTGTAAGGCATTCAAGTCGAGAGAGGTCGACCCGAGCGATGGGAGGGGTAGCGGGTGGATGTCACGTGCGGCACCGGACCGATTCAACGTAAGGAGGAAGGCCACAAGACACGACAGGTCCTGTCCAGACAGACGGGACGCAAGGAGACAGACAGACGGGACACAAGGAGACAGACAGACGGGACGCAAGGAGACACTGTGTCCTATGTGACTCGTAGGTCGAAACGACCCCCTGACACTACACTTGAGTCCAGGGACTTGTAACGTAGAAAAGAAGGGACGACATAGGAGTCACGACCGTCTCGAACCTTGTACCAACCATGGGTTCTTTATAAGGACCTCTACGACTCACTCACTGAGAAGGGGTAACTCGAGAGTGGGATTATGTCAGGTCGGTGAGTGGTAGACCGACGGCGGTTAGATTCCGTTCAGTCGGAGTGACGGAAAGACCCGATTCCACCGTCGGAGGATTGATCAACATAACTCAACTTTCCACTGGGGGTTTTCTATCCAGATGTAGGATTGGGGACCTTGACATTTACACTGAAAGACACTCTTTTCCCAGAAACGTCTAGATTTATTTACTTCCTAAAGTTCTCCGCTAGTGGGACGTAATAGGTCTCTCCGGGATTTAGGTCACTATTCACAAGAACCTTCTCTGTCTTCCCTTCTTCTGTATCTGTGTCTCCTCTTTCGACACACTCCTACCACCACCTCCGACCTCACCCCGACGGTGTTCGGTCCCTTGTCGACCTCGTAGTCTTGGTCTTCTCCGTTCCCTCCTAAGAGAGGATGTCGGACGTCTCCCTCGTACCCGGACAACTGTTGTGCTAAAATCGTAAAACCGGAGACCTTGGTAACTTTTATTTCAAGATCATAAAACTCGGTGGTTTAAATACCATTAAACGTACCGTCGGGATTCTTTACTTATGTGTTCAGAAGGACGTAGGTAAGAACCAGAGTACGTCTGACATTGAAAATAGTGTTTTAGAAAATTACCAGAAGGTAGGGACAGTCCTACTTTGTGTTTGAGGACACACACGGTAGTTCTTGGTTGTACGAGATCTTCTGGATGTCCACCGGTCATTCGTGTGTGTTTTTACAAGTCGGAGTGTTTAAGAATCTCTTTACGTATAGTTTGGCACTTTAGTGTAACCAGTCTTACCGGTAGTAGTTTTTTCAGATGTTTATTATTTACGACCTCTCCCACACCTGTTTTCCCTCGGAGGATGTAAAAATCTTAAATTTAACCACGTCGGTGATACCTTTGTCATACCTCTCAGGAAATTTTTAATTTTTATCTCGATGGTATCCTAAGTCGTTAGAACGAGGTCCCGTATATAGGTCTTTTCTACTTTTGAGATTAAGTGTTTGTGTGGACATCGGGTTACAAGTATCGTAGTGACAAATATTATAGGTACTGCATCTTCGTTGAATTTACAGATATCTGTCTACTCACCTAATTTTTTTACACCACATATATATATATATTTTTGTGTAATTTATATATTCCGTTATAATGAGTCAGTATTTTTTACTTTATTACGGTAGACGTTGTTATATCTACCTCGGTCTATAATGGTATGGTTCCCTTCAGTCTGTTTATATACTATAGTGTATATATACGTTAGATTTTTTCACTATCTTACTTGAATAAATATTTTGTCTTTATCTGAGTGTCTACATCTTCTGTTTGAATACCAATGGTTTCTCCTTTCTCTCCTCCTCTATATTTGACCCTTAGACCCTAATTGTCTATATGTGCTGACATATATTTTATCTATTTGTCGGTCCTGGACGATATATCGCGTCTTTGATATAAGTTAGGAGAGTTATTGGATGTCACCTTTTCTTACACTTTTTCCTTTATATATATAAGAATATACGTATTGACTTAGTGAAACGACATTTGGACTTTAATTGTGTAACATTTAGTTGATACGAAGTTTCTTGTTTTGGGGTGTAAGAAACGTAGTAGAAAAAAAAAAAAAGAGACGTAGGATAAACGATGAGTCGGATTCGTGTAACTGGAGAATGACAAAAAAACTTGTGCGATAGACGTGTGAACGGGGTCCCAAAAACGCGACAGATAAGGGGAATGAACTTTGTTAGGGTGTATGGGGGCGCCGAGTAACGGTGTGAGGTAAGTGTAGAGACAGGGTGTCGACGGAGATGAGGCTCCGACAGGAAGTGAATTGACAATTTCTTTGGGAGAGTTAGGGGAATGAGACGAAATCAAGTGAAGGATCATAAAAAGTCAAGATATGTTGATATATCATATCACATACATCCAGTATGTAAAAAAACATATGACAGTCAGAAGGGATGACGTTACATTCAAAGAACCCTGATCCTTAAACCCACACAAGTGATAACATAGAGATCTTGTAATAGTCCATGGAATTTCTCGAGTTATTGACAAAAACAAAAAACACAAACTTACTTACCAATGTAAGGAAACCCAGAATTTGAAAAGGGAGACCCAGCCCTTCTAGTGGACCTCTTTCTTTACCGTTGGGTGAGGTCATAAGAACGGACCCTTTAGTGTACCTGTCTCCTCGGATCCCCTCACCACACATGTCAGGCACCCCACTGTTTTCTCAGTCTGTGTTGACTCGCTGATTTGTCGTTTTTGCTACCGAAAGTCCGGGCAGAGCAGGACCGAGGGTCAGGTAGAGGTTTAGAGGGTCGTGACTCCTTCAGTACGGATGTGTAGACGTAAGGAGATTTAGAAGGTCCAGGTTCTACTATCTTCGTTCCCAAAGGAGAGACAGACGAATCCTAGAGACGAGTTTTAAGACCAAAGGAGGGACTCCGAACGAAATCCTACTGACCCTGTCCCTTACCGGAGTGACAGTCCTTTACAGATGTCGGTCTGCACCTACATCGGATCAGAAAGGGTCTTACTAACAGTCGAGTCATAGGGACCCGATTGTGGTCTCGACGTATTTAGATCTCGTCTCTTGGTCCAGTAAAGTGTATGGTTCTTTTTTTTTTTTTCTTTTAGGTAGAAGGTTGTCGTGTGAATTAAGGGTTATTAGTAAAAATCGTTTAACCCGGAAGGCTATTTGGACGGGGATTTTATCCTTTGCATAGTAAACTGGTCCCCACCTACCTTTCTGTCTCGACGTCCCTTTCTCTTTTGTGAAAACTTCCGTCTGGACGGCCCCATACTTAGGACCGAAACGATAATTTTCGAGACTTTGGCACCCGAGTAATTAATTGGAGAGGTAAGAACAAAGAAGGAAATATTCTACCCTTAACATTATAGAGTATTCCAACCTCATTCCTGACTTACTTTATGTTTTATAACCCAACCGGTTTTTCAAGTAAACCCGAATAGGTATTGGACAATGTCTTTTTAGGTTCACTTAAAAGACCGGTTGGGTTGTGTAACATATCACGGATGCGGTCTCATTCTTCTATAATAATAGTAATAACGGTAGTAGTGATAATAATAGTACCAATAACTTATCGATCGACGACTTCTACATTCGATTCCTTTAAGTGAGATGTATTAAAGATCTGAGTATTGACTTAACCTACCTTAGGATTTTTGTGGTTTTGGAAAGGTCTCGGGGGAGTTTGGAGGGACTGTCGAGAGTGAGGTAGATCACAAACGTGAACATCTTTCGAAGAATGAGTCATAAAAGTAGAGCAGTGATCGGTTACCTACGACCGACGTCACATGTCTCATTGAATTATGTACATTTCTCGGATCAACTCACGGACTTTGTATCCTCCATGAGTTATTGACTAACAATAAGAGAAGTAATAGTAGTAGATGAACCTGTCATTCCTCTAGTTTGGTCAGGTAGGATTTCCTTTAGGTGGGACTTATAAGTAATCTTCCGGACCACGACTTCGACTTCGAGGTTATGAAACCGGTGGACTATACTTCTCGACTGAGTAACCTTTTCTGGTACTACGACCCTTTCTAACTCCTCCTCTTCCGCCCCACTGTCTTCTACTCTACCAACCTACCGTAGTGGTTGAGTTACCTGTACTCAAAGTCATCTGAGACCCTCTACAACTTCCTGTCCCTTCGGACCGTACGACGTCAGGTACCCAAATGTTTCTTAGCCTGTACTGACTCGTTGACTTGTAGTGGTAGACGATCGTAAACCCCGTCACGTTTCGACGACCTTTCAAGTCCGTTAAGATACTCGTGTAACCAGGGGGGTCGAAGAATCTTCGAGTAGGGAAAGAGGAGGTAACTAACTCGTAAAGAGGATCCCGGACAGTGGATACCACCGGCCCGGATTCACCGTAATACATTCCGTCACGGGAGGGGATTCTGTCCGAGAGGAACGAACTCTCTCGGAGAAGGAGGGAAAGATACAGAAAAAAAAAAAACCGACGTGGTGCTCCGTACACCCTAGAATCAGGGAGCTGGTCCCTAGTTTGGGTGTTGGGGATGTAACCTTCGCACCTTAGAATTGATGACCTGACGGTTCCTTAAGGGAAAGATGCAGAAATTTTATACAAAGGACTCTCTTCTAACGGGACACACAGACGAAGGAGCTCGGAGTACGGACATGATGGGTGCCGAATGGACCATATACCGATAATTATATATCAACTGTTTACTTTTAAACCATTTCCGTTATTATAAGTACAACTAGACTTGGTAGTAAAATTTACTGGAGATTCGTAGACGATACACCTTCTCAAGGACTTATTTGTTTCCGTACCGGTGTGACCCTACCGAATTTACTTTGTCTAGTTGTCATGGTACACACCCGTTCCTTCACCTCGTCCATTTTGGAGTCTGTGACGATTACCCTCATATTTAACCATGTCAGTGCAACCCGGTGAAAACCCCGTCATAGACGATGTCGATTTATGTTCGGTCGACGAAACTGAGTCGTGGAGCTGGGGAGTCGTAAGTAGACAACCCTTTGTCAAGAGACAACTTGAGAACGCAAAGACATGCGGACCGTTCGGTCCGTAAGTCACAGGAAACAAAGTCTGATACAAAAGTTCCTACAAACATATGACTTGTCGGAATTCTGTCTCTCTATAACAAAGGGAGACCTCGTTTTCTGTCTAAACCAATGTCGGGACCCTGAGTCTACCTCGAAGGGACTATCGAGTCAACCATTTCTTAGGTGGACGTTACACCCTCTGGACCCAAGCTAGGGACCCAACCCTTCTAGGGGACCTCTTCCCTTTCCGATGGGTGAGGTCATAAGACCGGACCTCTTAAGGTACCCGACATATCATATACCTCAGTGTTTCTCAGTCTGTGGTGACTCGTCGAAAGTGTAAGAAACCCTGAGTCTATAACATAGAGGGAGATCTTGATTCCCGTTCGTATGAATGACAGGTAATATTTTTTAATGAAGGACCACCAGGTCATTCTGAGACACGATGGTTACGTCCCCCGGACCCAAACTAGGGACCAGTCCCTTGATCTAGGGTGTACGATGTTGACTCTCAAGCACTCGGCGTTGATTTCTAGGACGTACACCGTTGTTAGTCTCTAGGGTGTACGGTGTCGTTTCAGGACCGTGTCGGTTTTTTTGTAATAATGAAATTTTTTTTAATCTTAAGGGGCTCGTAAACATTCCGTGGGACGACACCCACCCACAGTAAACCGGAAGAGATACAATTAATGAGAAACCCCTAACCGAGAGTTCCTTGACCACGTTTTTACGTTTATAAGACCGACGACGACAACGACACCCACTCTTTAACGGACAGTAGAGACTGGGTCCTCACAACACAGAAGACGGTCGGAGTCACTTTGTCCATCCGATGAAACACTCGGTTGGTCAACTCATTTTAGAGTCCGAGGAAAACCAATGTAACTCGGGGACTGTCTTCACTCGTTTCATTCTAGTCGTTTGTATGTATGTCTATAAATATCTTCCTAATTAAATGTCATCGATCTTTAGATTTTTGGTGATTCCCACGGAAGTTACCTATGTGACGACATATTCGACCCTGCGACAGATCGACAGTGTTCAGTTGCTTTCCGACGATGTGGATACCCAGGTAAAGTCTTCACAGAACCAATTGTCTTCGATCTACGTCTTCTCATGTAGGACTTACTAGGGTACACATACTTCAAGTTTTTGTACATGTCAACTGGATACCACTCTCCAAACACACCCCCACGTAACTGATCCTTCTCTGTACTCCCTTAGAGACCCTCCCCCACCCCGACCTTTACGAAATCACCAGTCAACCTGCGTACATAGACAGTTTTAGACAGACCAATACATGATCTCTAAACACATGAAGTGACGGACGATATGTACTTTTTTGTATTTGGTTCGTTGTTTATCTTTTCTTCTTTCTTCCTGAAGGGACCATCAGGTCACCAATTCTCAGACGGACGGTTGCGTCCCCTGTACCCAAGGTAGGGGGCAGGCCCTTCTAGGGTGTGCGACGTCTCGGTGATTCGGACACACGGTGTTGATGACTCGGACGCGGGACCTCGGGTCCGAGACGTCGTTCTCGTCGGGGGCGAGCGACGGTGATCTCTTTCGGGCACACGTCGTTACTTCTGGGTCGAGTCGGTCTTCATTTATTTAATTATATAAAAAAAATTTTTCTTAGAATGGCAATTCTAAAAATTATGCCTAAAAATTAGGCATAATTTTTTCTTATTTCTTCCTCGGACCCCCTTACCCACACTTACCGAGAACAGAGGTCCAGTGACAATTTACCCGTATAACATGCCAGGAATTCCGTCTTTGGACAAAAAAATAGAAGGGTGCACAAGTAAACGAGGAGACACCTAGACCCACGGACACTACGATCAATGATCCCGCTGTCCTCCTGTTCCTACCCTCAGTGTCGTCCCGGTCCGCGACCCGTAGGTACCCCTCACTCTCAGGGAACCCGAACCTTCTACCCCAGTGCTGACTGTGGAGGACCCTCTGACCTTTAATCTCCTTTCCTAACTTCCCTACGTGTCGGCACGGACCTTACCCGTCCCGGTCGGGAAACCAGGACCCTCGTCTTCCGTGAAAGAAGTCAGATCTACTCCCCGATTCCTGACTCTGATTGTGGCCCCGTCCCGGCTCTTGATCTCCTCTGGGCGGGGGCCGACACCCGGCTCTCGACGCACTCACAGAGGAGAGAGACCCCGCTCCGAGGGGAGTGGGGACGACTGCCGAGTCTGAGTTAGGGGAACTCGTTCCATCCCCGTCCACAAAATAACTGAGATTTCGAGAGGGTCAGCGACCCATGTATAAATTATTTTTAAAGTCCGAATTCCCCCGACTGTACCCTTCCGTTCTTCCTCTTGACGACGGACGACCCGAACCTCCCACTCGTCAGGCCGGTCAGGGATTATTGAAGAAGTAGGTCATAAGTAGAGACTCAATAATGCCAGTGGTACGCAGAGATTCCTTGTACTAATAATCACAGGTGATTCTATTAATCACGCTATATGAAGTTCCGTCAACTTTCACAGGGGTATTAACATAAAGAAAGATCTTAAGTGGCACCGACGTAAAGTTGTAACCAGGGCAAAACCAAGGTAAAGGGAGTGAAAGAGGGTCTCAGGGTTTGTGAGGTAGAAGATTCCCCTTCCACTAGTGCCCCGGGATCTGAGGTCGACTCGGGAGACATCCGATGTGACCAACTTGGGACGTGTCGTGGACGTCGCACCCAGGGGAGGTCCCAGTGGGGTCCTTCCCCCGACCCGACCGAAAGATAGCGGGGTAGTAAGGGGAGCGAGAGTCCCCTACAAGATCTTTCCGTTCACGTACGGGACGTGAACACACTTGGAGGGTAGCGTAGGGACCGTCAAGGTAGTCGTCTTTTTGAGGGGAAAGTGATGAGATGACTCTCCCCCGACCTGGACAGATCGAGTCTGTGGCGTCGTGCGTACGCTTACTGGACCTGTAGAACCCTCTTTCGTCTGAGACTGAGTCGTCCGCACACATCCTGACTCTAAGGACCTAAAGTTTCGACGACCCAGTACCTGGTGTCAAACTCCTCGTTCCCCGATCTGCGTGAGAAGGACAGTCGAATCTAGGATGACCCGTAGAGAACCTGAGTTTATCCACCAAGAGTTACTAAAGTCTGTAAAGAGAATTGAGAGACCAAGAAATTGTTTGAAGCTCCCGTGGAAGTATTATCCGAGGGGAGAAGACGTCCTATTGCTGAACTAGACAGTCAGTACGCCCCAGGGGTCATAGGTCCGTCTCGGACCATTGTACCTGAACGAAGGGTCCTGCCCGTCTCCCCCTTCTTCCCTTCCGTCTCGTGACTGCCTTAAAATTTCGTGTCTCACCCTTCAACCAAATAGAAGAAATAAAAGTGTCATAAATTTAAGTAAAAAATCCTCTGTCAAATCGAAATTAATTATTTAAGAAGTGAAAAAATATCGACGGACATTAAAGGGTGATAAATCAAATTAACCCAAAAGTACCAGTCTTAAATCTTCGTCGAAGGAGGAGGCTCAAAATTCATCATTTTGTATTTACTTGTTTATAGTGGGAGAGGTCGTCCGGGCAACTAAAGGTACGACAGTGTGAAGAACAACAAGTCAACGATTCAGCACAGAGTGAGAAACGTCGGAGTATCCGACGTTGTGTGGTCCGAAGCGACAGGTAGTGGTTAAGGGTCTCGAACGACGGCAGTGTATCACTTAAGTAAAGAAGTGGGTAAGTAAGTTGTTTAGATATCATTCGTTAATCATACACGGCACCCTCCGTATGTCCCGTTACATCAGAGTAGAAGAGTCTCGACTGAAAGACTCGTTACCCTAGTGCACGAGTATCCACAGTCCGTCCCTAAACATTTTACTAGTCCCACACGAGAAACACCACAGAACATCTCTCTTTCACTTTTACTTTCACTTCAGTGAGTCAGCACAGACTGAGAAACGCTGGGGTACGTGACATCAGGTGGTGTGAGGAGGCAGGTACCCTAAAAGGTCCGTTCCCATGACCTCACCCAACGGTAAAGGAAGAGGTCTCCTAGAAGGACTGGGTTCCTAGTTTGGGTCCAAAGGGCGTAACATCCGTCTGCGAAATGGTAGACTCGGTGGTCCCTTCTCTCTTCGACTCTCGTTTGGCGGGACAGGAAAGACGCAGGAGGAGACAATTACAGTTTGGGTCACCACCCCCACCCCACGAAGGGACTACCGAGTTCGTCATTTCTTAGAGGGACGTTACGTCCTCTACGTTCTCTGAACCCAAGCTAGGGACCCACCCCTTCTAAGGGACCTCCTTCCGTACCGTTGGGTAAGGTCATAAGAACGGACCTCTTAGGGTTCCTGTCTGTTCGGACCGTCCGATGTAAGGTACCCCAGCGTTTCTCAGTCTGTGGTGACTCGGTGACTCGTACGTGTGCGACTCTCTTGACCCCCCTTCTTTTCGTTTCTCCCATTCCTTCCCCGAACCCACCCTACTCCTTCCTCGATCTTAGGTACATCTGAGATTCCCAGACTAGAGACATATTTAAGGAACGTCCTTCGGTCCAAACCTTCCTGAAATAGGAGGAGGGGTCGGGAAGGGGATATGGTGGTGCCGGTTTTTTAAGAAGGTACTTAGATTATAGGTCCTTATAAAGTCTTCCCTCTATTCAACTACTACCGTCCTTCCGGAAGAAAGTATTTTGTATCCTTACTGTTCAGGAGCTAGGATCGTAACGGTTGCACGGTCGGAGCACTACTTCTCAGTCTCACTCACTTTCAGAGAAGTCAAAGAGGGGTAATGGCCTTGAACCGTATAGGTGTAGTGAACTTGAACCGGTTCGTCAATTGTCATTAAAGGACCGATTAGCAGTGTTTAGAAACGTCTGTCTAGAGCTTCACTTTGAATTTACAGAAACACTCCCGAATCTTTCCTTGGCTCCACGTCTCACCTTTGGGGTGGGGTGGGGGAGACGGGTGGTACACACTACCCCTCACGCATCGGTAGTTCTGAGATCGTTTTTACACTACATGAGGGTTAAGAAGGTGAGGAAGGTTTTGGTCTTCGTTGAGAAAAGTAAAAAAAAAGGTCCGGAAGTAAAGGTACTGACATTTTACTCTTTCAACCGTGGACGGCGAGTTGACCTCCTACACTTCCTCTACAATACAATCTTACACAAAATTTGTCACTTTAGGTAAACCTTGTTTCATAATATACCTACGTTTAGTCTGTCCCCGCACGGGGGTGAATTAACAGACCGTCTGTAGACGGCTCCTGGACACGTTTCGCGGAATGTGTGCAGTGAGAGGAGACCCGAGGTCCTGCACTCTTGGCAATAGTGATCGTTAAACGTAGGGTCCTTTGATCTCGTCGTCTTTTCTATTCCCAGAAAGTTCTGAAACCCCAATCGTCATCACTTCGACACAAAGTTAGGAACCCTTAGGTCGAAGGTTCGTCCCCTTGACTCGGGTGGGTCCCCAAGGACGGGGGAGACACACGTTGACTTCGAGTTAATAGACGGACGCCTAATAGACGTCGAGTATAAAGTAAAATAAGGTTCGACTGAGAAAGAGCGGTAGGTCAAGTCGAGTAATCAACCGTCCCCTCGAGTCCCTGAATCTTCATTAGGATTATAATTCATTTCTCGTTTCGGATTAATCCTTCTATTTAGAAGACCCCTTTTTTACATACATTGTATAAGGTCTCAATTTGGACCCACTAAAAAGGGTAGAAGATCTACTGGATGTGGCGAGTGGTGACAGGAGAAAAAGATCGGGTCTATTGATACCCAACTAGTACCTAGAAAAAAAAAAATACCTAAAAAAAAAGACTAATTTTCCTTTACATAGGACTAGTTTCTTTAAAGTCTTTTAAGACGTGTCATATTTCTTCTTTTATCTTTTGAGTCTTCTGGTGGTAGGATAGTCATCGTGATAATTACAAAACCACCCACGAAAAAAAGTCACGGAAAATTTGTACTTATAGATTTGTAACATACATACGGACCACCCGATTTCAAGTGACCTAGAGCTTCTCGACCTGTACCGAATCGTTGTCTCGTGTGTGTCTAACACATACCAGAACTTGTGAAAAAAAAAAAAAGAGTAAACTCTCGAATACCTTGTTATGTACAGTTTTATACGACTAACTGTGGTAGTAAAAATAACCGAGGTCACCAGAGTCTCTTGAGTACCTCTTGAGTATACCTCCACCGTATTAACCAAAGCAAGTCTAGACCCATTCTCTCTGTGACAACGCACATAAGTTAGTAACTAACTCAGTAAGTAAGTCGTCTGGACGGTCTCTGACCGTACTTTTCTTTTGATTCTAAGTCAAGTCTAGAAGTTTCTCAAGTGACAGAACAGAGTCTCAGAGACCTAGAAAGAGAAAACACCGGGTTGGACGAACAGGAGAACAACAGGGGAGACAGGAACAGGTCTCTCAGGTTCTTCATCGAAACAGGGACCTTCGTCGGTCCGGAATAAGTGACTGGGAGGGGAGTGAGGTAAGGGAAGGGGGGAAAACGGAGACCCAAATTGTCATCGTATTTTGATTAAATACCGAGAACGGTCCTTCTCCTGTTTAAAAGTAGAGTCGGGCAGTACGCTTTTCGAGGTCGTGTTTTACTTATTAACCACTGGGTACGATGGATAATCTCTAACACGACCCCAGTGGAGCAAACAACAAAATTGTGTTCTTTAATTCCCGGACCGTTCCCAAAGGTGCCCCTGACTTAACCATTACTCCATCTTGCAACAGAAACACCCACTGGAGAGGGTCACGGTACTAGTGTCGCCCCCACCCCACCCCTTTGAGCCCGGAACGAAGGCGCTGGTAGGGTGCTCTTCCCGACTGAGACGGACATGGGTGAAGACGGACATCCGAGTCCCGGTAAAAGGGGGTCCCAGGAATAGTTGGTCGTGTCGATCCTATACGACCTGTACCACACTACTCAACTTACCCCGCATCTGTCTCTACAACGACAAAGTTGGTAGTCCCTCAAGCGGTCGTGTTCGGTATACACTTCGGTATACAAAGATGCTATATTCTCTCACACCTCCCTACGTCCGGCGGAAGGGACGTTCTAGTTTACCGAACTCAACATCCTTTTCGGAACACGTCCCCCACTGGGAATTTTACCCGGTCTTTACTCTCTACTCTCGACCCACCACCTCTCCACCCTTCTCTCTTGAGGACCTTCGGTCCCTTGTCGAACTCGAGCCACTCCTCGATCAGAAAAGGACCCGCCCACTTCGGAATCGTCTTATTACTCTTTATTTCCACACTGTTGTAATGGTTCTCGAAACTTTCATTCGACCCCGAACCCTCCCCACCGTACCCCCAAGTGAAACCTAACCAAGACATAGGACCCATGTACTAGGCCTATGTGTCCCACCTGACTCACACGGGACGAAAGATGATACTCCCTGACCTTTAGTACTACCTTTATTTATCACACACATCCCGAAAAGTGGGTCGTCCCCGAGTTGTCTATAACTTACTGTACAATGTAGTGAGTAACGAAACGGCAGAGAAGTCACTTCTTGATAGCGGAGCTTGGTAGTGAAATCGTAAAATTTTCACAAAAGTATGAATCCCAGAATACATTAGGACTTATATCCCTTCCAGTCCACGTGAACAGTCCGGTAACTACTGTAAACGACCATAAGACATACAAGGTCCGTAACCAGATCTGTCGTTCACAGTCTCTCCGACTCGAAACCACCTCTAAGACGGTCGAATACGACTGAGACCTTCTCTGCCCCTCGCCCTTCCCCTCTCCGAAACTTACCTTTAACCCTATTGTCTTAGTTGGTCTTTTACCCAAAATTTTTTGTTTCTCAAATTCCAAGTCACTTCACCGTCTTACTGTCCTCATATCAAAAAAAAAGGGTACCGGGGTACTGCGTCCACCACTCAAGTGTCTCGCTTCCCCCCACTCGGTCCCGTCCTTGACAACTCCTTGCAAACGGAGAACCTAATACCGGGAACTCGATCTTTCTCCCACCCTTTTAGAAGTCCTAATAATCTCATTAAGAGTCGGTTTATAAGTATGTGATCTGACTCCCCAGTGAAGCCGACGGTGGCAAGCACAAAGTCCTGTCCCTCACCCCTACGAGACCCTCCTACGCGATAAAATTTTGTCCCTCGTCACGGGAGCCACTCGGAGTACGTTCACGGTCCGATCGAGATCGACACGTAAGTCGTGCACGACAGGGTCCACCGCGTCACCCATTTCTTAGGTGGACGTTACTTCCTCTACGTTCTCTGTGCCCAAGCTAGGGACCCAACCCTTCTAGGGGACCTTCTCCCGTTCCGTTGGGTGAGATCATAAGAACGGACCTTTTAGGGTGCCTGTCTCCTAGGACCACCCACTGTTAGGTATCCCAGGGTTTCTCAGCCTGTACTGACTCGTGCGGACGACAGGGGTCAACAAACGTAACTTCGTTCGTTTTCTTCCGGCTTGGTCCTCAAGACCCAACTTCGTCGGAACGTGGTCTTTCGAACGAGTGATCTCACACTCGTTGTCATTACATGAGAGGATTCATCAAACTTTCACCCCTGACACGAAATATGTTGAGACTGAACGAGCCCAGTGACTATCCATACAAGCCAATTCAGGTCAACGAGTCAACACAGACTGAGAGACACTGGGTACCTGACATCGGCCGGTCCGGAGGGACAGGTAGTGGTTGAGGGTCTCAAATGAGTTTGAGTACAGGGAGTTCAACCACTACGGTAGGGTGGTAGAGTAAGAGACAACAGGGGAAGAGGAGGGTGGAAGTTAGAAAGGGTCGTAGTCCCATAAAATTTTACCTCAAAGTCGTAGTCGTAGTCAGGAAGGTTACTTATAAATCCTAATTAAAGGAAATCCTAACTGTCCAAACTAGAGGAACGTCAGGTTCCCTGAGAGTTCTCAGAAGAGGTCGTGGTGTCAAGTTTTCGTAGTAAAGAAGCCGTGAGTCAAAAGAAATACCAGGTCAAGAGAAAGGTACGTATGACGACGACGACGACGACGACGATTCAGTGAAGTCAGCACAGGCTGAGACACACTGGGGTATCTGCCGTCGGGTGGTCCGAGGGGACAGGAACCCTAAAAGGTCCGTTCTTGTGACCTCACCCAACGGTAAAGGAAGAGGTAGCGTACTTTCACTTTTCACTACAACGAGTCAGCACAGGCTGGGAGTCGCTGAGGTACCTGACGTCGGATGGTCCGAGGAGACAGGTACCCTAAAAGGTCCTTTCTCATGACCTCACCCTATGGTAACGGAAGAGGTAAGGTATGTACTAGTGACCTTTTTGGTATCGAAACTGATCTACCTGGAAACAAGCGTTTCATTACAGAGACGAAACATTATACGACAGATCCAACCAGTATCGAAAAGAAGGTTCCTCGTTCGTAGAAAATTAAAGTACCGACGTCAGTGGTAGACGTCACTAAAACCTCGGGTTCTTTTATTTAACAGTGACAAAGGTAACAAAGGGGTAGATAAACGGTACTTCACTACCCTGTTCCACGGTACTAGAATCAAAAGACTTACAACTCAAAATTCGGTTGGAAAAGTGAGAGGAGAAAGTGAAAGTAGTTCTCCGAGAAATTAAAAAGAAACGAAAGACGGTATTCCCAACACAGTAGCCGTATAGACTCCAATAACTATAAAGAGGGTCGTTAGACCTAAGGTCGAACACGAAGAAGGTCGGGTCGTAAAGAGTACTACATGAGACGTATATTCAATTTATTTGTCCCACTGTTACATGTCGGAACTGCATAAGGAAAGGGTTGAACCTTGGTCAGACAACAAGGTACAACCCAAGATTAACAACGAAGAACTGAACGCATGTCTAAAGAGTCTTCCGTCCAGTCCACCAGACCATAAGGGTAGAGAACTTCTTAAAAGGTGTCAAAGAACACTAAATGTGTTAGTTTCCAAAACCGTATTAGTTATTTCGTCTTCATCTACAAAAAGACCTTGAGAGAACGAAAAAGCTACTAGGGTCGCCTACAACCGTTAAACTAGAGACCGAGGAGACGGAAAAGATTTTGGTCGAACTTGTAGACCTTCAAGCGCCAAGTGTATGACAACTTCATGTACCTCTTAATACTTGTAATGAAACGATCGTACACTCTGATCACACTAACACTTCATCAAAGTTGTAAGAAACCGTAACGGGAAGAAACCCTAACCTTACTTTTGACTGGAAAAGGTCAGGACACCGGGGACAACTCAGAAGGTTTAAACGACCGTATAACTCACGTCGTGAAAGTATCGTAGTAGAAAATCCTAAACTTTATCGAGGTGACCTTAAGGTAGTAGAGGTGATCGAAACAAACATCACTACGAAGGATTCCGGGTGAACTGAAGCGTAAGGTCCTACAGACCGAGATCCACTCACTAGTGTGGTAGTACTAATAGACCCAGTACTTCTAAAAAAACATATCAAGAAGACACATAAGAACAGTGGAGAAGAATTATAGAAGACGAAGACAATCTAGGTACGGTAAAGACAGGAAATAACTCGGATAGAACCGTACTTTATAAGGGAACCATAGAGATTAAAAGAACTTCACTAGAGATCAGAAAGGGTAAGATAACGAAAGGAGACAAAGAAACGTGACTAGTGACTCCTTCCGAAAGAATAGAGAGAAACGATAAGAAACCTTGAGACATAAGTTTACCCCTAGAGAAAAGAAAAGAGGAACGGAAATCGAGGAAAAGAAAAGAGTCGATAAACATTCCGGAGGAGTCTGACGGTAAAACGGAAAAACGTAAAGAAAAAGAACCCCTACCAGAACTAGTAACGGATGAAATGTTACAGTACTTGGAAGGAGGTATCAAGAAAACCGTGACACAGATAGTCTAAATTAGGGAACTTAGATAAACAGTACAGGTGACATTTTCACATTCCCTAAACTAAACTAAATCCAGTAAGGACTTACCAGATCACCAAAAAGGGATGAAAGAATTTATATTTAGACTTAAACCGTTATTCCTCAAGTACTAGACTCGGTGTCAGTCGAGGAAAAGAACAAAAACGACTGACATATCTCGAAAGAGGTAGAAACCGACGTTTCTTATCTTAGTCAGACTAAAGTCACAACTGGTGGACCACTACAGGTACGCATCTCAGAAGAGAACACAACAACCTTCTCCCACAAACGGTACATCTTCCATACATCGTCACTAGTTTCTCACAGACAGCTGAACGGATTTCGACCTTACATACCTAAAACAAAATAGGTAAGTAAGTAGTGCGAAATAGTCGGTAGAAGGTACTCGATCCTCGACACTATATAGGACTACTATGCAGATAGTAGTAAATCCAGACGGGGATTTCTCTCGTGTCAGACTACCTCCCTGTCCGACCCTTTGTCTGTGCCGTTATGTAGACACCCGTCACGACACAATCTTTGTTCGGCTCCCTCCCCACCCTCGTCTCCCCTCCGCCCCTCTCTCCAGGTCGGTCCCTTGTAGAGTACCTCCTCCACTGTCGATCCGGGTCGGAACTGACTGTCTACCCCTGACAGGACCGTTTCCCGTCCGATACCCCTCTGTCGTTCCTGTAAGTCCATCTGTTCTTCGATCCTGTACAGTTGTCTCAAGTTCCGATGTCTGTCAAGTCGGTCAGACCCTCCACCTCCACCAGTTCCACTAACCCCTACCACTCTTTACTGTGTCTTCTCAGGAACCTTATACACCTACGGGACGATTCCTCAAACCTAGAGTAGTATTTGCGAAATCATCCCGGTGATTTCCTAAAATTTTCTCTCCCTTTTCTCCGACTGTATTTGATTAAATATGATTTTCAAACGGTCCACCCACCCAACCCTACACTTCTCCCTATATTCCAATCATCGTCAATTTTTACACATAAAAATAGGTTAATGCGTGTGGGGAAAAATCTCTACGTATATCAACCTGTGACTTTTGTCTACCTAAGGATATTTCATTAGACACCAACTTTGAAAATGTTTATCTTACCAAAATGTATAATGTAGAAATTTTTATTTTAGTGAAATGTACAATAAATCCACTCAAGTAATAATGGTAAGGATATAATGATATAATTACAACAATATTCATATATACTTAATTTTGTTTCGATAGAGATTTTTCGTTTCTGAGGAAAAGGTAACGTATATGAGATTCCGACACTACAGTATGTAAATTCAAAATCCATGTTATAGTCCATAAAAAATTATCAAAAAGAAAACTTGAGTAAATTAAAAAATTTTTATAAAAAACACCCGAAGGGTCCATCACGTTAAAAAAAGAAAATTTGAGTCAAAATTTTTAAAATAAAAAGTCACCACCTTTTAACGAAATAATAAAACACAACCAAAGACGGTATGTTGTCACATTAGTCAGTATTAATATATAATATATATATAGGGAAGGGAGGACTCGGAGGGAGGGGAGGACGGTAGGGTGGCGTGTCCAGTAGCGTCTCGTGACTCGACTCGAGGGACACGACTTATCGTCGAAGGGTGACCAATAGAAAAAGTGTGTACCATCACACATATGCAGTTACGGTGAAAGAGTCAAGTGGCTTGGAGTGGAAGAAGACGGTACAGGTGTTCAGGTAAGAGGTGATCCAAGTAGTCATGGTAAAGAGATCTACATCTCTTGGTTCAACGTTTTTTTTTCAGTCTCTAAAGGGTACATGGTACTTACGTCGAAGTAGATAACGATTGTTGATTATGTTGGTAGAACGGCACTAGTTTTAGTCCGTTTATTTTAACCACGTTACGAGAATTGATAAATGTCTAGAATAAGTTTAAATCCTTATGCAATAATTATGAAGGATTCAGAACTAACGGCACACAAACAAGTCCCTAGTGAGTGTCCCTTACTCCCCTTTACTCTTCTTGTAAGTGTTCTTACTCTCCTTTTACCGAGAACTGAGTAACCTTGTACCTAGCACAGGACACACCTCTCGTACCCAACTCGCTCGTCCCAGATTGAAGAACAAAGTGTAAGCTTAACTAGGTGGTCCAGATCTCACGTTTCCACCCTGTGTGTCTCCCCAGAGGAAAGAGGGTCCTTATGGAACTCAGTAATAATTCCTGTCACATGTTTATACTTTACCCTTATTTGAGTCTGTCTTTCCTTTAAACATTTTTAATATTTTAATGAAGTCGGATCTACCACCGACGTCGGTACTTTAATTTTCTGCGAATGAGGAACCTTCTTTTGAATACTGGTTGGATCTATCGTATAAGTTTTCGTCTCTGTAACGAAACGGTTGTTTCCAGACAGATCAGTTCCGATACCAAAAAGGTCACCAGTACATACCTACACTCTCAACTTGACACTTTTTTCGACTCACGACTTCTTAACTACGAAAACTTGACACCACAACCTCTTCTGAGAACTCTCAGGGAACCTGACGTTCCTCTAGGTTGGTCAGGTAAGACTTCCTCTAGTCGGGACCCTAAAGAAACCTTCCTTACTACGATTTCGACTTTGAGGTCATGAAACCGGTGGAGTACGTTTCTCAACTGAGTAACCTTTTCTGAGACTACGACCCTCCCTAACCTTTTCTGAGACTACGACCCTCCCTAACCCCCGTCCTCCTCTTCCCCTGCCGTCTCCTACTCTACCGACCTACCGTAGTGCCTGAGCTACCTGCACTCAGACTCACTTGAGACCCTCAACCACTACCTGTCCCTCCGGACCGTACGACACTAAGTACCCCAGCGTTTCTCAGCCTGTGCTGATTCGCTGACTTGACTTGACTTGACTTACGTTTATATCTCCTCAAGGTCCACCGAGTACCAATTCTTAGACGGACGGTTCGTCCTCTGAGTCCAAACTAGGGACCCAGTCCTTCTAGGGGACCTCCTCCTTTACCGTTGGGTGAGGTCATAAAAACGGATCCTTTAGGGTACCTGTCTTCTCGGACCGTCCGATGTCAGGTACCCCCAGTGTCTCTCAGCCTGTACTGACTCGTTACGTGCACATGAAAGGGACCTTCTCTATTCAAGTGTGTTCATTTGGAGTCTCTACCGTTTAGACTTTTCGTCATCTCTTTCGACGACAAGGAGAGAGTGTGGGAGGGTTCTATATTGGGGGTCCGGGTCTACCGAGGTGTGTGCTGACGGTGGTTTAGAAATGGTTTGTCTACTAGGAGTCGTATAAATTCACCAATTCGTCAGGTTTTTCTTTAGACTAAGAAAAATTTTTCGGGTGGTTTTATGATCAATATTTTAAATTACTTCTGTTGGATTTTTCTCTCGAATCTGATTAGAGTGAATACTTATGACTACATTTTAACATTATTTTACTACGTTGAGCTCATACCGTCGTCGTATAACTTTCTTATTATAGGGAACCGATTCTACCCAAGTATGGTCTCTACGTTCTGACTAAGTAATAATCTTTCGGCAATTATACTAAATGGTATATTCATCTAGTTTTCCTTAGTGCATTAATATAAGGAACTACAACGTTTCTATAAACTATTTCGTTTTTTTACTCTCCGTGATAGATGTTTAGTATGTAGGTTATTCCCCGAACATAGGTCTTATACATTTCTTGCGAATGTTGAATTGTTCTTCTGTTCATTGGGTTGATTCTTTACCAAATTCCGAAACTTCCCAAAGGAAACGTAGACGTTACGTCCTCCGGACCCAAGCCAGGGACCCTTCTAGAGGACCTTTTCCCTTTCCGATGGGTGAGGTCATAGGACCGGACCTCTTAAGGTACCTGGCATATCTCAGTGTTTCTCTTAGGGTACCTGACATATCGCACTGTTTCTCAGTCTGTACTGACTCACTGAAAGTGAAAGAAAACTTCTACGGAAAGAGTTTTCTTCTATATATCGGTTGTTCGTACATTTTTCTACAAGTCACAGTACTCAAAAATCCCTTTAAGTCAAGGTTTGGTGTTACTCTATGGAGAAGTGTGAGGGATTCTACCGAATTTTTTTTTTTTTTTTCCATTGTTCTTAACCACTCCTACACCTCTTTAACCTTAAGAGTATGTGACGCCCACCTTTACATCTTACCATGCCGATGAAACCTTTTGTAAGACCGACGAGGAGTCTCACAATTTGTACGTTATTGGTGTACTGGGTTTGTGTATACCTAACGAAATCACCTAAATCATCTCGTCTTTCAATGGTCACGGACAGGAATCTCTATCCTAGAGGGTTGAGAAGATTACTCAATGAATAGATAGACCGTCGTGCACCCGAGAAGCAACCGCCGCGTGTCTGACAGAGTAATACTTCCCGTCCGAATAAACGTGACCGTACACCCTAGAATCAAGGGAGTGGTCCTTAATTCGGGTACCGGGGACGTAACCGTCCACCTAAGAATTGGTGACCTGGTGGTCCCTTTAGGGGACTCCAAATCTAAGACGTAGACGCAAGTAGGTGTCTCCGTGTCCTCACTCGACTCTCGATACCTGGACCTCTTCTGTCGCACATATCTGTTTAGTCCTGTGCACCATCCTCATAAATCCTTTAAGAGTTCATGACCTTTAGTCCCAAACTAAGAGACAAAACCAAAATGTTTAAAAAACTAACAGACCTCCTCTAACTTCTTTTATTGCCTCTTGTACAAAAAGAAAAATTTAATCTCACATTCCGAAATGTCACCACAATCAAGGACGATATGTTATCGTATTTGGTCGAGACACCTAGGTATATAGGGGTGAGAGAACCCGGAGGGAGAGTGGGTGGGACCCAGTACTGTCTCGGGGTTCGACTCGAGGGCCCCGACATGTCGTCGAAGGGTGATCGACCGATAAAATATGTACTATGACATGTATACAATTACGGTGAGAGAGCCAAGTAGGGTAGGAAAGGAAGGGTTCGTTTACAATTATTCCGTTTAACGTAAAATTTTACGTAACCTATATCTCGACAAACAAACGTAATTTATCACGTTTTTTAACTCTTTTGTGAGAAAATCCCACAAGATTTTAACAATAGACCAATTCGGTTCCCTAGTAAGTGTGTGACTTCACACTCACTATGAGACTGTACATGTAAACGACCAAGTGAAAATAGAACAATTGTACTTTCTTTGAGAGCTGGTTACGAGTGTCCCTTGAGTGTGTAGGTAGTCGAGTCACCGCTAAATAGTACTATTGGACCAGAACAGTTCACTACTAGTTTAACATTGATATCCAACCGATACCCATGTTCTCAGGTCGTTTTGGATACTTCCGTAAGACACACCGATATACCTTAAATTCTAATTCTTATAACACATAAAATGGTAAAAAATCTGACCAGTGTCCATCAAATAATAGTCATTTCAAACATCATTTGAATACATACACACATATATATGAAAAATGGGGTCTCTCGACTAACGATTAGAAACTAGTCTTGTAGTACAGTCCCTTAAGGTACCGTCAGATCACCAATCTTCGGGGACGTCCCCCGTGTCAAGTTAGGGACCAGTCCCTAGATTCTACGGTATTCGGTACGATACACTAGTTTTCTTTCTTTTTTTCTTGTGGCGAAGAATCCGGGGAGTTTTACACCTGTTTTGAGACTCGTTTTCGCCCCTTAGAAGTTGAACCGATTCTGACAAAGGTGAGAACTACCTTACCCTTCGGTTCTATATTTAAGTCAGTGTCTCTTTTCTTACAACATAAAGAATGTGAAGAGTTTAATACTTGCACAAATGTTAAACATGGATTAAAAGTAGAGTTTCCAGAATCAACCAATTCTTCGAAGACTCTGACGTCAAAGACGGGACACAAAGACGGAAATCACCGTACAGGGGTGTACCCCCTACTCGCCCGAAGGTTGGGACAACCTTGTTATAACTACCAGGCGAGAGCCAGGACTGTGTATTCTCTTCAGCTACTCCCAGTCACTCAGGACTTCGCCTGTATTTAGGGCTCCGACGGAGTGTATTGGGAACTTGAAAGTCGACGACGACGGAATTTCATTAACCGACTCAACAACCCTCACTCCCACCTCCCTTAACCCCTACGACCCCCGAGATATCTTGGCTCTGGAAATGTACCTGAAGTACTAAAGGTAAGGTGTGAATTCCGACGGGACCTTTAAATATCTGATACCAAACCTTTAGTAATGTTCACGACCTGTACACAAAATACGGACGTCTAGTCACCTTACTCTTAGAGACTTACAAGATTCTTTACGGGATCTATTTAGTCTACACGGATCATCTCTGCCTCCCGGCACAGAGAGTCCCCAAAACGGTCCGTACTGAGGACTGACACCCGTCAAGTCGACGAAGTTCTGACGTTCCTTTCAAAGTCGGTTCTCGTAGTCAGGAAACCCCGGTACAAGGAGATCGGGCCGACTCTGAGTTCAACCCCCTGTGACCTACATTTTCACGGGTTCCCCGAAGGGACTTTTTCAGGATGGAAGTATGACTGGAACATTTTACAAATTTTATATAATTAAAAAATTTTTCGTTCCATTCTGGTATATACGTGTTATGATGAATTGCGAGAAGAACATTTTTATGTCAGTTTGTATAACGTAATTGTAAAATGACCTTCGTGTTTATGATCTTGACACCAATAGTGACCCACCCTAACTAATATCCGTTAAAAAAAAGAGAACCACCAAAAGATATAAAATATTCGTAGGAATGTCTCGTACAGGACCAAAACAGTAATCTTTTTAGTTACGATAAAAAGTTTTTTACATACATCGTCCCTCTCTTCCTCTTCCTCTTTCTCTCCCTCTCTTTACTTTGTTTCGTATTTGTTTGTTTGTTTGTTTTTTGGGTGAAGGTAAATCTTGAGGAAAGTCGTCGACCCAGGTCCCACCAGTGAATCGGTACTCGGGGGACAACCTCGGTCAGGACTGGGTGTCCTGGGTTTCAAGGATTTGGTGACGTTTCAGGACCCCACTGTTTGACTTCCGGGTTAAGTCGTTCCCACCGATTCTTCGGTAGTCGAACCTAGTGTGACCGGGTGTCAGTCGCAAGACCTGGAGGGTCCTTTCGGCCGAGATGTTCCTATCGACCCTCTCCACGGTCGGGGAGGCCAACGAGTTGAGTTGTGGGAGGAAAGTTGCTTTCTTTCTCTGTCGGTCGAAGTCGGTACAGGGTACAGGTAATTCCTGCGAGGTGTCTCCGATCGACCGACTTACCTACCTACGTGAAGACAAAACGTGTCCTATCCTCTGACGAAGGTGAGTCCCGCATCCACTCCTTACCAAAGGTGGTCTTAGCATGTATATAGAGGCGAGAACGCACACAGTAACCCGACTACATGACGACGACGTTTGGTGAGACCTATGAATTTTAGGTCCTCCGTAAAAAGTTTGAGACGAAGGTCACCGACCATAAACCCCCGAATCTGTGTCCCATAACTACACAGGACCCTAGTCTCGTTTAGCGAGAGTCTTTTATCTTTTCATGACGTTGGGTACTTCCTGACCTTAAAATCGGGTCGCAAACGTACCTCGGGCAGTTAAAGAGTGAAGATCCGAGTCTCAGCCTCCGGTTGTAAATCTCTTGACATACGACGAGATGAGTACACCTACTGTCTTTAGATCTCAACTACGAGAAGGTTTTACTAATAAAACTTGTCTAAGAAGACGATTTTAAACTGATACTCAACAGTGATGACTAAGTGAATGTCCGTAGAGACCTCTACACTTCGTTGTTTGAAGTGTTTGAAGGGACCCGAGGGACTAAGTAACAGAAATCTCACTCCCAGACGTTCATGTCGGACTTACTCGGATCTTGTCTGAGAGGCCTTTGGTCCGTGTCTCAGCCTTTCTTTCTTTTGGGTGTCGAGTGAACAGGCATAGAAAGACGAACCGAAGGTGTCCTTATCCCACTCCTTGATAAGGTAATACGAGTCCCCGTCATTCTATCCCTTCCTTCAATTCTCGTACTTAAAACCTCCGTACCTAAACTCAGGACCAAATCGACGAGTAAACGACACGTTGGGGAGACTCGGAGGATACATTTTGGTTCTGTCATTTTCTTAAGACAGTATCTCACTAAAATTCTTTTCAGTCATCACCATCACCACTACTACTATCACTACCACCAACACCACTTCCAAAAAAAATTGAATTTCCGTCCTGATTAACCTCCCCCACTCCCCACCACCATCGACCATGAGACCGGTCCTCCCTCCGTTACTTGTCCTCTCTTTAATTGTAGAAGTCGGATTGATCTAAAACTTTTGAGACATTCACACGGACAAATATCCTGTTTATCTACAAGACCTTCATAAAAATCTCGGAAGATTTACTGTGGAGGATACCCACTGAAAAGAAGAAATTAAAGTCCTTTGGTAAGAGTCCCAGAATCCCGACACTTTGACACCAGGACCATATGAAGGACAGGACTTCAAGGAACGTCTGTCCTTTATTGACGAAGACAACAGTGGACGAGGTTAAAGAGGAAGGTCCCCAAGGGTCCCGACAGATAGGACCTCGAACGACGAGAACCAAATTGAAGACAAAGAGTACGGGTGGTCGGAGATGAATACATCCTGAGCCTCCAACAAATCCCCCTCCAGAACGTTTCCTTTCCACGAAGACAGACACCTCTTGGTCCCTTACAGATTGGACCAGGACGACGCTCCTACCGAGACGTAACCCCGGGATACCCTTCCGAGACAGACCTGAAAGTCTCTAAGGAGTCGACAGTTAAACCCTCTCAATCTAATAAACCTCTGCCTGTTGAGTGGACCCTTCCCGATCTAGAGGACCCTCTCTACCTGGTAGACCCGTACCTACGGTCCCTGTGTAACTCTCTTGTCCTCGGTCCGAGTACGACACGCGAGAAAAATCGGGTCTCGGTCAGTTGGTCTCGTGTCGAGGGTCGTGTCCACCTCTACCTCTTCGTTCACCCAGTGTAGCTCGTCTGGTTCCTGAAACTCCTCCTCGACGGTCACCCGAGGGTTCGACGAACTACACCTTCACACTGGACTCCAACTAGTACGTCCGGTCCAAACCTCTACCCAAGGTTCGAGTGATCAAAAGGGTTCCGCAAGTGAAAGTCCTAGAGAAAAACAGGAGTGGATGTGGGGTCCTAGTACCTAAGTTACCTGTACTCCAACTCGTTTAAGACCCTCTATCACCTCCTGACCCTTCGGACCGTACGACGTCAGACTCCCCAACACTTCTCAGCCTGTACTGACTCGTTGACTTGTTGTTATCGTGGGGCCTTCTCTCCTGCCTGTTGAAGGATTCGGGTAAAATGTGTTGAACCTGTCCCTTCTCACTACCAGGGTAAGGATCAAATAGGAAAAAAAAAAAAAAAGAGTGGACCTTCTCCAATTTTTATCACGGACAACTTCTTAAGGAGTTCCTGAAACAATTGGCGTAGGGTAATGAGCAGTGTCAGTAAGACCTCGTCACCCACCGATTATAATGTACTAACGATACTAGTAATAGCACTGTTTCTTAGGGACCCTTGGACGCCGTGTCGGAAGAATGACGGTAGGAAAAGACACCGCGTATAACCCCCGTTCTCACACACACACACGTACGCACGCACGCACGATTCGACGAGCCAGCGTAGGATGCGAAACACCGGGATACCTGACATCGGGTATGTCAGGTCCGAGGAGACAGGTACCCTAAGAGGTCCGTTCTCATGACCTAACCCAACGGTACAGGAGGAGGTCCCCTAGAAAGACTGGGCCCCTAGCTCGGACACAGAGAATGTAGAGGACGTAATCGTCCGTCCAAGAAATGGTGATCGCGGTGGACCCTTCGGGTACATATATATATCCATATAGCTATGTATCTATCCATCTAGGACAACCAAGACGTCCCTCTAGGTTGGTCAGTTAGGGTTTCCTTTAGTCAGGACTTACAAGTGACCTTCCTGACTACGACTTCGACTTTGAGGTCATGAAACCAGTGGCCTACGCTTCTTGACTGAGTGACTTTTTCTGGGGCTACGACCCTTTCTAACTTCCGCCCTCCTCTTCCCCTACCGTCTCCTACTCTATCCACCTACCGTAGTGACTGAGCTACCTCTACTCAAACGACTACCTGTCCCTTCGGACACGACGTCAGGTACCCCAACGTTTCTCAGCCTGTACTGACTCGTTGACTTGCCTCGACTGACCAAGACAAGAGACCTCTTGGGACTAATTGTGTACACCACATAAAAATATTACTATTTTATAGTAATAGAAATCCAAGTAAACTTTCACCATGTAGAATAGATGGTCCTTTGTGGTACGAAAGACCGAAAAAGACAACTAGTGTCCCCGAGTGTCATACCAGGGTCTCCCGAACCATCCTTTTTTTTACATGTCGGGACTTAAGGTACGGACGGGGTCGGGTGACTCAGAGATCTCAGATCTGTTCCGTTAATTGAAGGACCCTTAGTCAAAGAAGTAGACAGTGTGTCGACTGTCACCGTCAATTCCACTATACCGTCGGAGTATTGTTCTTACTCTTGTCCATGATGAATCTCTTGAGAAAGGGCCTCGGTCCGGAGGGTACTTAGTGTGGTATGTGTAGGAGAGTAAAGTAAGAGTGTTGTTTCGGTGTCCACTCCTTAGTAGTAGTTGGGGCAAGATCTCTACTCCTTTGACTCCGTGTCTCTTTACCTCGACGTAACGGGTCCAAGTGCACCCTCCAACCTCCGTCCTTACTTCGGGTCCGTCGATCTGGACGAAACTCTGGCTCCTGACTCCGACTTCGGGGGAGACACGCACGATCCAGCGCAGTCAGTGTCTGACATCGGGCGGTCCGAGGAGACAGGTACCCTAAGGGGTTCGGTCTTATGACCTCACACAACGGTACGGGAGAAGGTCCCCTAGAAGGGTTGGGTCCCTAGCTTGGGTCCAGAGGACGTAACGTCCGCCTAAGGAACGGTGGACTCGGTGGTCCCTTTGGGCTCCTATGACGTCACCCATCGGATAGGAAAGAGGTAGCCTTGAAGAGCTGGGTCCTTAGTTTGGGCTCAGAGAACAGAGGACGTGGCCGTCCGTCCAAGAAATGGTGACGCGGTGGACCCTTCGGGGGAGACCAAACACAGATAAGACGAGGTGGGGCAGTGAGACGAGGTCCCCTTTCTTTCCGGTGTCCTTCCCACGGGACGTCAGACCGTTGGACGACCGGGGACCAAGATGGTCGGAGAAATAGAGTCCTAGGCCCACTGGTCTAGTCTGACCGTATTTCTGTCACTTCACTCCGAATAGACCACAAGTGTAGGGTCGTCTTCCTTCCCTCGGGGCACAAAGGTGACTGTACACCTCACCCTTTAATACACATACACAGATAAAAAACTTCACAACAATATTTAATCTTGTCGACTCAGTATTTTCGGGACGTCCCTGTCGTAAGTAGGCCTACATTTGCAGTTGTTTTCGGGGTCCTGTCGTCGGGAGACCCCATTTGGGAGATTAATGGGAACGAGACGCCTCGCGGGAGAGTGGAAACGAACGGAGCGGAGTGGCTCTACGACTTCCGAGTGCCCAGACGAGAGAAGTCTCGTGTCTCCACACCCTACACCCGAAGGTGGACGGGGTCCGGGTGTCTATAATCCCCGTCCAGACGAGTTACCGCTACCACGGATCACTAAGAATTCAGGAAGGTCCATCGGTGAAGGGACGAAGAGTGGAGGGAGGGACTCATTGGACCCCTCTTGTCTGCGAGGTGGTCCCGGCGAAGACACTCTCAGAGACCCAAGGGACTCCGAAGAGAAAGGAGAGGAGAGGGTCTAGGACCCCAGGAACCTCGTCGGAGTGGCCCCTTATCGGTCGACACCCCGAAGGAGGATTGTACGACGACGACTAGGACAAAGGACCCCCCGGGTAGGGACGGGGGACCCGGAAACGTGGTGTGTAAGATAGAAGGACCTTTCAGGAGAGGAGGGGTTTGAGGGTCGGGTCCGAGACAACGAGGAGGACACACAAGGGGAGACACGGAACATGTGTCTACGCACGTATGCACAAATCAGTGAGTCAGTATAGGACGGCGAAACACTGGGGTACCTGATATTGGGAGGTCCGAGGAGACAGGCACTCCTAAGAGGTCCGTTCTTATGACCTCACCCAACGGAACGGGAGAAGGTCCCCTAAAAGGACCGGGTCCCTAGCTTGAGCGAAGAGGACGTAACCGTCCGTCTAAGTGGTCCCTTCGGGAGATTAATTACTGTGTTTCTACGTTTAATGTTCGTGCGCAATACAATAAAACCACCGAGGCATCGGGAGAGTTAAAATAGTAATGGATCTATCCCGAGGGTCCTTTATGGACAAACACACTAAGCCAACTATTAGTTACTTCACCCCGTCTTTCCGTTACTTCCCCTCCTAAACGTCGAGTCGTACGACCCATCCTTCTCTCTCGTCCTGTTTACACGGGACACTCTACGGGCCTCCAAGAAGTGCACGGTCTAACTACGGCCCAAGAATAGAAAGTCGTGGTGGGAAATCCTACAGTCCAACTCCCGGACCCCTCCCCTGTCTCACTAAATACCCCCGGTAGTCGTCGTCAATGTCCCTTACGTAGTAAGGACACACAAGAAACGACCCCGATGTACGAAGACGAGAACCTCGTAGACAGGGGTTGAAGTCCCCTGTGCACACTGGGTCCCGTAGAGCCTCTTCAGGCCCAGGACTTCAACGGTCCGGTCCGAGGGGCCCCAATCAGGATTTTCGGAAGGTCGATGAGTGATGAAACACTTCTGTGACTCCAGAACTGAGTCTAGATAATAGGACGAAGACATTAACCCCTTGGTACCCGTCTTTTTAACGTCAGAAAAACCTTACACTAAACCCCTGAACAAAAAGTTGAGACAACATTTAAAGAATCTCCTCTTATACACGTAAACACGATTCAACGAAGTCAGTACAGACTGAGAAACGTTGGGATACCTGACATCGGGTGGTCCAAGGAGACAGTACCCTAAGAGGTCCGTTCTTATGACTTCACCCAACGGTACGGGAGGAGGTCCCCTAGAAGGGCTGGGTCCCTAGTTGGGTGCAGAGAATTCAGAGGACGTAACCGTCTACCCAAGAAACGGTCATTGTGGTGGACCCTTCGGGTCTCCAAAAATTTTATATAATGGGACCATTAGTGAGTAATGAAAAAGTTTCACATCCGGAGTCTCTCTAACGTTCGAGTCAAGGTCCGTCCGCACTATTCCTCTTATAACGTTTTTTCGTTCAGTGTGTGTCAAAATTTAAAGGGTCACGTATATTCTCAAATGTGACATGACATCAGATAATTCACATGTAATCGTGATACAGATTTTTTCGTTACATGTATGGAAGTAAATTTTTATTAAATAACGGCTTTTTCATGATTGGTAGGAGACTATTAAGTCCCAACGGTGTTTCGAAGTTTGGAAGGTAAACATTTGTTGTGTTATAGACACGTCGTATGATTTTGCTCCGTACGGACATATCCTCCGTCGTATAACCTAGTGTACCTTTGTGGGACTCAATTTACCGAAACAAAATATAGTTGACGTAAACTTGAACTTAGAAAAGACTGGATTCGAAATTTAGACTTAATAATGAGTTCTCACTAGTTACGGTACCTTTTCGCTCGATTTCAAAAGGAATAGTTCACACGTGTGTCTTTCTCGTACCCCCCTCTTTGTTCTAAATAATTAATTATAAATATTCTTAACGGAGACCCTACATTCTAATACCCGGTAAATTTAAAAATTATAAAAATAACGGTTTAAAACTTTTGCTTGCACATAAAAAGTATGTTAGTCCTTTTACAATCAAAATCTTCTCAGTCATAGGAGTCATGTCAACTGTTTATAAACAACACACTCTCGCCCCACACGTGTCTGTACCCCCTACCTGTCAGTAGGAATGAGACTTTGTTCTACTCGACCAGACTTTCGATGACACGAGAGGTCGAGGTGGAGGACGGGGGTACCGGAGATAGGGTCGGAATTTGTACTGGAGGTAAGTCAAGACAAATAAAGGAAATAATTTCTCGTTTACGTCCAGTGGACCAGGAGTACCTGCAGATACGAGCCTAACGGGATCTCTCTCTCTTCGGGCTCCCTAAGAAAGTTACGAGTCCCGTCCGTCGAAGAGGAAACCAAATTGACCAGGGAAGACGACAACTAGTCAGTTACTGAACACAGGCTGAGAAACACTGGGGTACCTGGCCTCGGGTGGTCCGAGGAGACAGGTACCCTAAGGGGTCCGTTCTTAGGACCTGACCCGACAGCAAAGAAGAAGGTCCCCCAGAAGGACTGGGTCCCGAATTTGGGAGTAGAGGACGGAATCGTCCACCTAAGAAATGGTGACGCGGTGGTTTCTTCGAGACGACGACATCGAAGTTCGATAATCGAGAAGAAACTCGGAGTCAACTTCCACCCGTGGTATAAGGTATTATCACAACCCAGATGAACATATTATTGTCTTAGTGTTGAGTATAAACGTACTTCGAAGGCTCACCGCCAACGAGAGACGAGTCTACTAAACGGACCCCTCGAAAATGACGGGGTGGGTGGGGACGGACAACTGAATTAGTCAGACCCCACCGCGGGGGGGGGGGGGGAAAGACCTCCGAACACTTCCGAGGGATCCACTAACACTATCTGTCGGTCACGATTCTTCACGACGAAGGTTCAAAAATTTCGTGACCAGATGATAAAATCGACTAGGAGTCTTGGCGATCTCCGTTCCGTTCAGACGGGGTCAAAGACTCCACTCAGAAAAATATCGGTGATGAAATCTTTGGACTTCAGAGTACAAGATGGAGACCTCAAAAAGGTTAAAAAAAAAAGAAAGCACTTTGGATGCCAACTATACGGAAGTCGAAATTTTATGAGGTTAATGGATTTACAATTGAGAGCCGAGATCTCTCGAACTAGACAAGACACTAGGGGGGTTCATGACCGTTCTGAGATCGGAGTCAGAAAATGATAGGTACTTTAATTTTCTACGAATGAGGAACCTTCCTTTCGATACTGTTTGGATCTATTGCATAAGTTTTCGTCTCTGTAGTGAAACGGTTGTTTCCACCAAAAGGATTATCAGTACATGTCTACACTCTCTACCTGGTATTTCTTCCGACTCACTGCTACAAAAGTTTAACACCACGACCTCTTCTGAGAACTCTCAGGGAACCTGACTTTCCTCTAGGTTGGTCAGGTAGGATTTCCCTTAGTTGGGACTTATAAGTAACCTTCTTGACTACGACTTCAACTTCGAGGTTTTGAAACCGGTGGACTACGTTTCTCGACCGAGTACCCTTTTCTGGGACCGCGACCCTTTCTAACTTTCTCCCTCCTCTTCCCTCGTTTCCTACTTTACCAACCTACCGTAGTGGTTGAGTCACTTGTACTTAAACTCGTTTGAGTCTCTCTATCACTTCCTGTTCCTTCGGACCACACGACGTCAGGTACCCTAGTGTCTCTCAGTCTGTACTGAATCGTTGACTTTTTGTTGAAAATGATAGGTTTCTGGGGTCCTTCGAAAAGGAAGAGGGGAGGTGGGTGTAATAGGAAGGGATGGGAATTCTGTTCTCCCGGAGTCTACGTGTACGGAAGTCGTGTTCGTCTATGACACTTTTACAAGTAAACCACCAAATTAGGGTAAACCACCCCTCCCCCTCTCCCCACCCACTGTGACGAAACATAGTCCTCACATAGGCGGGGTGGACAGTGGAACCCACGGAACGAAGGACGAGACTCGGAGTCAGATAGGCAGACATTACAGTAGTTCTGCAACAAAACGGTCGGATGTATCATCTGGGACGTTTCAAGTTTCTGTCCAAAAGAAGGTAAAGTAGAGGTGAGCGACATTGAATCCCGTGAAAAATGTAGGGTAAAATGCTTGGTCCGTTTAAACTGAATTTCTCCAAATTCACTGAACAAGTTTTAGTGTGTTTATCTTTGGCCGTCTTGAACCAAAACTTCAGTTAAGGATAATCAAGGTTCGGGAATTAAGTAGAGTGACACGGTATAATTCAAGGGACTTGTACAGTCAATACAAGAGGTGGGGGCTCCCAACAGTCACCCTAACTCACACTATTCCGGGTCCTCGTCCGTCCCGTGGACCGGGAAGAACGTCAGTGATTTCGCAACAATAATTATTTTTCTCATTGGTCACTGGTGTCGGGGGCGGTACGTAACAGAAAGGGTGTAGAAGGAAGAGAGGGTAGAGACATACCAGTTTCCAAGACCCGGACTAGAGTAGATTAATTTCGCCTTAGAGACCACCACCACGGGTCCAAACCCGTAAAAAAGGGGGAAGAAAATTTCCAACAATCGACTCAGATGGTACGTCCGTCCCAACCTTTGGTGAACTATTTTAGAGAGACCTGGGGATCTGATGTAGTGTGTCTCGGACCTTACATTTCTTTCACTCCAGTACCTAAATATTTTTATCATACGACCTTGACCTTTTAGGTCGAAATTTAGGACGAGATGGTGAATAATCTCTTTTCCTGAATAAGAGAGACTCGGAGTCTAAGGAGTGAATTTTTTGTGTTTTTATCTTTTGTACGACAGGAGAGCACAGACATCCCGACCCGACTCTTTAACCCTCTGAATCGGACACGTCCGCACGAGTGCAGGAACTCACGGTCATACGCCATGGGCCAACCCGTGATCCTATCGTAACGATTTATAAATCACTAAAGTATTCTAGAACGGATGGGTAGATAAGAAGTGGGAATTTCTACTTCGGTCCTCTTTATTTATTCTTTATATTAACGCAGAGTGTGAAGTCCTGAGGGGTCCGTCGAGCGTAATTATCCAGAGAAGTCGACAGCAGATTCACGATTATTAAGGACCCGCAAAACTACCATCGTGAAAGAGGGTCTCTACTTAACTGGGGTCGATTCTCGGGTCGAGGAAGGGTTTAGAGTAATGTTAGTCGGAACTACCGTCTGTCCGAAGTCTTACATTGTTTTAATCTCGAAAATTTAGTAATAGAGTTGAGATCCTCGTAGTGTAATTATTTACCCTTCCTTCTACTACCTCTTTCCGTCTCTTCCCTAACGTCGGAGGTATTGTCGGAGTGTAGTGTGACGGGTAGTAATTTGTGTCCTTCCCCTTGACTAAAGTGGTTTCGGTCCTCGGAGCGAGGGTCGGTTCAGTGTCACTACACGAGTCGCGATTTAGACTTGACTGGAAAAGTGTGGAAACATTTAATCACGACATCGACTGAGCGAAGAGGGTCAAGTGAAAGGATGACTTCCATTACCACACACGCACGATTTAGTGAACAATACAGGCTGAGACACGTTGGGGCACCTGATATCGGGTGGTCCGAGGAGACAGGTACCCTAAGAGGTCCGTTCTGATGACCTCGCCCAATGGTGCGGGAGGAGGTCCCCTAGAAGGGTTGGGTCCGTAGCTTGGGATCAGAGACTCCAGAGGACGTGACAGTCCGTCCAAGAAATAGCGATCGCGGTGGACCCTTCCATTACCATCCCCTTTTCTTTTTCAGTCACAGAAAATACTTTGCAGAACCACTTGTCATTGACTGAATCCTCCGTTGGGAAAGACAACGACGTTACTGAAAGGGACAACGACGAAAGACCTCGAAGACTCGGAGAGTAGTGGACAGGTAAGTAGGGTGATGGTAGTCACGTGTGGACAGTGTCCACTTCATGGTCCATTTGGGACGCCTCGTAGACTTCTACTTTTGGCCCAGTACAAAGATGAAGGATGAAGGAGGGTCCATCTGACTCAAAGGGTGGTGGGTCGGGGGAGGGTTCACACATAGGAACTGTAAAGAAAAGACCTATAAAAACTACGAAGATCTCCCGGAAGACGGTCGTAAGAGAAAGGACTCAACTTCTGTGGAGAAAGGTAAGGACCGGGGGATGGGTCTCTGTCAATAACCTCTCGGAAGAAGAACGGGACCAGTGTGGACGGAGTCGGTGTGTGTCGGAGACCCGAAACAGTAATAGGACCAAGCAGGTATCCTACCGGGAGGGGTGACGAGGGAGGAGTGAGGAGCTGAGTAGGAGATTCTGGGTCGAAAAGAGGTCTCCGAGGGGTGTGTGCGTCTGTTTCGGGTCCTGTGAGTGCGCAGGGACGGAAGGAGCGAGTCTGAGGATTGTGGGGTCGGGACTTCTAAAGAAAGAACCAAAGTAGAATCGGTAAGGGGGTTTCTACTAAGGGGGGTTCGGAACGTCCCGACCAAGACCTTTGAAAGAGAAGTAAATTTAAACTTGAGTTACGATAAACAAAACCTCTTCCGTTACCGTGGTAGGGATTCAGCACAGACTGGGACACTGGGGTACCTGACGACGTGTGGTCCGAAGGGACAAGGAGTGATAGAGGGCCTCAAACAAGTCTGAGGACAAGTAACTCAACTACTACGGTAGGATAGTAGAATAGGAGACAGTGGGGGAAGACAAGAACAGGAATTAGAAAGGGTCGTAGTTCCAGAAAAGGTCACTCAGTCGAGAGGTATAGCCACCGATTTCATAACCTCGAAGTCGAAGTCGTAGTCAGGAAGGTTACTTGTAAGTCCCAACTAAAGGAGATCCTACCTGACCAAACTAGAGGAACGACGAGTTCAATTATGTAAACAAATAAATGAACTTAAAATAAAAAGAAGGAGGGACCTGATCTAACTCTAGTCGGGGCACTCTACTTCTTGGACGAATAGAATAAGTAATTATACAGGCGTCTCGGATCCTGTTACGAACCATGTAAGATACACAATTTGTTTATAAAATTACTTACCTACCTACCGAGTTAGTTGGCGGAAGAGACGTTCGGGAGGCACCGAGAGGTTCAATACAATAATATCCTTGAGATACGAAGAGAATAGTGAGAGGAGGACAGACACAACGTCGGAAATAATCGGTAATCACCTGACATGGTTTAGTCTCAAGAATCGGTGGCTGTAGGAATTTACGTAAACGAGTTTAACCTTGTTACCTAAACGGAAGGTGCTCAAATGGCAGGGTGTCCTCCCCTCTCCGTAGGAGTCTTTCTGGAGTCAGGAGACACACTCAACATTCACGGGATTTCCCTTCTCCATTCCACTGTGTCCCGGTGTCCGGTACGGACCCGAAGTTTCAGACGGATCGACGGGTGTCAGGACCCCATTGTCTGTGGGGGTCTAACTATGGGTCCGGTTGGTATCGGAATTCTAAGGGAGTTTGACAAAGACCCTCTGTATGTACACCAAACCCTACTTGAGGCCCGTGATCGAAACAGGTACCTCATTGGTCGTCGGAATTCTGTATTATGGTCAAACAAAAGAAGTACCAATTATCATTGAGTACCGTCGAATTACCGGTAAATGTCGAGACTCGGTTCGTAACAGGAAACAGAGGTACGGACCGGTCAGACCCCCCGACACACCGGTCGAGACCAGTTACTTCAAGTTCCCGGTGACAAACCTCCCCTGTAAGACTCTTTCGAAAGCGAAAGGGAAGAACAACGTGACAGTCGGGAAGAGGAAGATAAACAGCACTTACTACAGTTCTACCGACCTCGATGTCGTTCGTAGAACGTTGATACTCCGCTGTGGGACTGTGTTTCCCGTTCTCTTAGTGTCTCTCTGGTGTTGATTACGACGTTTGATGGATGAGCATCCGAAACAAAACACTCTTTTTGTCTGGATACAAAGAAGTTCGATGAAGTCAAGTCAAATCAGCGAGTCAGCACAGACTGAGAAACACTGGGGTACCCGACGTCGTGTGGTCCGAAGGGACGGGTAGTGGTTGAGGACGTCGGACGAGTTTGAGTACAGGTAGTTCAGTCACTACGATAGGTTGGTAGAGTAGGAGACAGTGGGCGGAAGAGGACGGAAGTCAGAAAGGATCGTAGTCCCAAAAAAAAAAGTCACTCAGTCAAGAAGCGTAGTCCACCGGTTTCATGATCTCGAAGTCGAAGTCGTAGTCAGGAAGGTTACTTATAAGTCCTGACTAACGGAAATGTTAACTGACCGAACTCTCAGGGGACCTGACGTTCCACTAGTTTGGTCAGTCCGATGAATGACTACGAATTAATAAGACAATAAACAATTACCCATCCCTTGATATGTCTCCACAGATCAGGTCCGGACCTCGACTAGGTCTTCCAGAGGCTTAAGAGTCTCCCTAACCCCTTTCATGATCTGTCGTCTCCTACTTTGGTTCTTGACCGTCGAACGAGGACCCTGTCTATGGATTCAGGGCTGCCGAAGTCCTCTATGGATTCGAGGACCGATGTAGAACGAGACCAATTTTTCGTGGTCATCCCACGAGAGCCCAGACTGATGTACTTTGGTTTCACTATAAGGGGAAGGTTGAGTAACGGTGGAGAGATTTATGTTGAAAAACAAAATAGTCAGAAAGGTTGACACTATTTCGGGCGAAAGGAAGGTGTCAAGA
The DNA here is from genome assembly GCA_006410555.1 of Capra ibex. Classification (NCBI taxonomy): domain Eukaryota; kingdom Metazoa; phylum Chordata; class Mammalia; order Artiodactyla; family Bovidae; genus Capra; species Capra ibex. Next base: position 59,295,783 of record SJYO01048061.1, on the reverse strand, counting down.
AACGGTGACGAAGGGAGTTCCGACCGAAGTACCCGTAGTCTTTACAGGTGCATGTGTCCCGAGACGCGAATTTTACCAGAGTCGGAACTAAATTACGTCATGACAGTGACGACGCCTTAAGAATTCAATTTTTTTTAAAAAAAAAGGCAATTATAAATAAAATGTTCATACCAAATAAATGTTATATTATAACCAAAGTACATATCGCGTATCACGAGGTCAAGAAAAAAAAAAAATTGTCTAATATGAACTAATTTTATATAATATTCTATTACCGATATTAAGGGGGAGAATATTTAGAAACAACGAACACACCCTCCCTCCGTGTCCTCTCTCCCTGACATACATGTGGATCTCGACTAAGTGAAACAACGTGTATCCTTTGATTGTCTTGTACCATTTCGTCGATGTGAGGTTATTATTTTACATTCTTTATCTTTAAGAATTAAAAAATTGTGTCCCAAGATCTAAAACTGAAACTAGACACGGAACTTTCACTACATTGGTCAGGACGGAGACGAATGTCTGAACCTGAAACCCGGTACAGAATCGAAGAGACTTGGAGTCAAAGGAGTAGACATTTTACTCTTATTAGGATTGGGGAAGCGGACCAACAATCACCTGAAGTACTCTGCACTCGCCTCGTCGAGGTGGTACGACCGGACGAGCTCACGGGGCAAGATCCAGGAACAGAAGGACTGAGGATGACACCAACTGACGTGGGCACAGGTAGAGGTTACTACTTCAAGTGAAAGGACCAAACAGAAATCCTCACACTACGGTCCATTCGAGAAACTCCCAACTCTGGGAGAAATAAAAGAGGCACCGTGGACCCTACCAGGGAACAGGAATCGTAGTGGCCCATTTCTAAACTACTACATATCCACGACAAGACCTTCGAAGATCCTGAGATCCTCTTCGGATGAAGAGGAAATCTTCAACTTAAATCTCTTCTCGTCTTAAATTGTCGTCATAATGTTTCTTCACAGAAGGGACCACCGAGTCACCATTTCTTAGCTGTCCGGTTACCTCCTCTGCACCCAAGTCAGAGACCCAGCCCTTCTAGGGGACTTCTTCCTTTACCGTTGGGTGAGGTCATGAGAACGGACCCCTTAAGGTCCCTGTCTCCTCGGACCACCCGATGTCAGGTACCCCAGTGTCTCAACCTGTGCTGAATCACTGACTCGTGTGTGTATTGTTTCTCCCGTATCGACTATAAAACACTCTGAGGTCAACGATAGGAGCGAACCGACTGGATTATATTTTGTCAGTCTTAGAGGAGAGACGGAGGAGACTCGAAGGTTCACCTTAATCTAGTCTCGACTCTGTAATGGTACTCCTTACTTTACGTCGGTCCTGGTCCGGAGAAAGCCCGGCCCCACTTAAGGTGGTGCTCTCGTTACTTCCAGAAACAGTTATTCGGACAAAGGTATCGGCCGAGATCAAAGGGACTCCTGACTTGAGGTCAGCAAAGGGTCTACGGGCTACCGGTTCCCCATTGGACGAACGGTCCGTCTTCTCAACCGTGGATCGGGGTTCACACCAAAGGTTCTTGAGTCAGTCACTTTTACTCACCATAACTGTCTGATCAATCTGCTTCCTCTCAAAACCTGTCTTTATTGAGTAAAACAACGCAAATCTTTTTTATATGGAAGTTGTTTAGACAAATTTCAAAATTCGTAAAATTATTCGTGGTCGACTGTATCGACTACGTGTCCGTCAATTACATCGACTATATTAAACTATTGGTGGTCACTACTTCGTGAGAACTCCACGTGGAGGCGGGACGGGGCGTCACAGCACTCCATTCCTCAACTGGAATGGGTGATGTGTCACTCATTTAATTCCAAAAACAAAAACATACACAATGAAAAGGGTAAATTAAAAAAATTTCAACTATACGGAATAAAACTAAAAATCAGTTATTTAAAAGAAAACGAGAAAAACGGACGTATTGTTCGTCCTAGAATCAAGGGGTTGGTCCCTAGCTTGGGTACGGGGGACGTCACCCCCGTATGTCAGAATTGGAGACCTGATGGTCCCTTTCTTTCTTTCAGCGAGTCAGCACAGGCTGAGAAACGCTGGGGTACCTGACATCGGATGGTCCAAGAAGGTAGGTACCCTAAAAGGTCCGTTCTTATGACCTCACGCAATGGTAAAGAAAGAGGCCCCCTAGAAGCACTGGGTTCCTAACTTGGGGTCAGAGGGGGTAACATCCGTCTGCGAAATGGTAGATTCGGTACTCCCTTCGGGGTCATTTGAGTCTAAATTCTCCTATTCATTTAACGGGCTCCCGTACCTCGGCCGGTCGGGGTCCGACGGACTGAGGGGTTGACGAGGACACACTTCATGTAAGTAGAGTCCACGTTTCGAACCTCTTACAATTATACGCGTACTGGGTCATTGATGGTGAGATTAGTTCTACACCTTGTGAAGGACGTAAGACCTTCGAAGACAGTTATGGGGGGTGGGGGTGGGGAGGGTCATTAAGGAGGAGACTGTATTTAATCAACCTCCGTTTTGTCAGAACGACCAAAGAAACGGACGTAAACAAGGAGTCTGTTCTGTTCTCCACGAAGACAGAGAGTCGGGACGATTATTTTAGGTATGCATAGTACACACAAGCACGATTCGGTGAAGTCAGTACAGACTGAGAGACGTTGGGATACCTGACACCGGGAGATCCGAGGAGACAGGTACCCAAGGAGAGAGGTCCGTTCTAATGACCTCACACAATGGTACGGGAGGAGGTCTCCTAGAAGGGTTGAGTCCCAGTGTACACAAGTTAATATACATTTTAGGGGTCTCATTTTTCATGGAACATAAAGATCTCCGAAGACACAGGTTCAGTACTCGGGACGTGAAGTACTACGGGTATAGGGCCACCATTCCTGAAGGAAGGACAGAGCGACTCCGTGTCCGGATGGGAACTGAAGTCCCTCTGGGACCCGTTCCCAGTTCCTCTCCGGGTGTCTGGAAAGTAAAAGCCGACACAACCCCGAATCAACGGAGAACCCGAGTCATCAAAGTCGCACGTCCGAATCAACGGGACGTCGTACACCGTAGATCAAGAGGTTGGTCCCTAGTTTGGGCTTAGGGGACGTAAAGTTCCACCTAAGAATTGGTGACCTGGTGGTGTCTTCAGGGTCAGTAAACTGATCTACAAAGTCTCAACGTTGATTCGGACAATCTCATGAGGGACGGGGGGTAGAAGTATTCATTTTGAAAGGTATTGTGGTCCGAACTTAAATCTCACGGGTCTGAGGGACCTTAAGACTTTGTACCGTCATCTCACAGTCGACACTGATCCGACCCGTCGGACGGACGAGAAAAGGATAAAGACCGAGGTAGGGTATAGACTACATACCTACACCGGTGAGGTCGGCCAGGTAGATTCAAGACAGGTGTTTTTCCCTCCGAACTGGTCGACGGGCCGGATGGGAGTTCGTACGACCACCGTACCCCGTAGAAACCTTTCTGTCTAGACACTCTTTGGTCGAGACCTGCAGGTCTCTCTCCGGACCTTCCCTTCTATCCTCGAAGTCCCTCCTCACAAGTAAACCCCGACTGAGGGAGTGGGGGTGTCCAGACCTGTGTCGGACCCCTCCCGGTCCACCCTGGACGCCTTGAGTCTCGAATTGTACGGGAAAACAGATCGGGGTCCCACCAAGATGTTTTAATTCCGACAAACAGAGTTAGTTCTCTGTCAAAAAGTACAAACCCTTGCGTACATGTGGGCACCACCTAAGTACAGTTACATACCGTTTTGGTTATGTCATAACATTTCATTTTATTTCATTTTTATTTTTAATTTTTTTATAGTATTAGACGGTTTCTTTTTTTTTTTCTGATAGACAACTTCCGTTATCTTTAATATACAGGACTTGGTTTTGTTCGTAACTTTTGTATTATGTTTGACCTATATGTCGATTTTTAAATATCGGACACAACCTTCTTTTTTTCAATTCAGTAAATACCTAAACAAGGAAGATCGACTACTATAGTGTTGATATATATTACGATTGATAAATCTACATAAATAAGTAGTGGTCATTTTTGAAAAACATACTGACTTATTGTAAACCTCTACTACGGACACTCCTAGTATCTTAATGACACAACTCCTTATAAATTACATTTAACCAGTTTATTCACATATATATCTACCACAAACTCACCACTAGACACGATCTAAAAATTTTTTTGAATTTATTTTCATGATTGTAAACGTCTCTGTATCTTGAATTTTTTTTTTTTTTCTCTGTCAAGAACAGTAAGAGTTTGAGTGAGACGTATCAACCCAAACATCGGTGACCTGGTGGTCCCTTCAGGGACTTTACCTATAGCTATCGTCCGTGACACCTGTTCCCGAAGGGACCATCGAGTCGACCATTTCTTAGACGGACGTTACGTCCTCTGGGGCCAAACTAAGGACCCCCTATCCGATGGGTGAGGTCATAAGAGCCCGAAGGGACCTCCGAGTCTGTCGTTTCTTAGACGAACGTCACGCCCTCTGGACCCAAGCTAGGGACCCAACCCTGCTAGGGAACCTCCTCCCGTACTGTTGGGTGAGATCATAAGAACGGACCTCTTAGGAGTACCTGTCTCTTCGGACCGTCCGATGTCAGGCACCCCAGTGCTTCTCAACCTGTACTGACTCCCTGATTCGTGTCGTGTCGTCGTCACCTGTCCCGTCTTTTTCAGGGAAGAGAGTTCCCCAAATGTAAGATTGCTATTCCATCCCTATGGTATCTATGTTTTTCTTTATTTATGAAGTTTAATAAAGTCTGTCTGGATTCACGACACCTACTACTTAGTACTCGATCTCTACTTCCTCCCTCACCCCTCACACAAGCTCCGAGACTTCTGGACGGTTCACAGGGTGAGGGTGGTCCCGGGAGTCCGAGAACAGGTCGCCCAGGTCGTTTGGTAGGACCCAGAAAAGACCTTGACTTGTAACGGACAGTACTGGTACTAAGATGTCCCACGAATATCGAGACGTTCTTTAATCCTGTTTTATCCATCCACCGGAACTCAGGAAAAATTTTGTTTCTCCCGATTCGTCTGTTTATTTTCCTACTCCTGCCCCAATTAAGTAGGGTTATTATGACAGGTGGGTGTAACATTAAATTTCTAGTTTTTTGTGAAACGGTCCATAAAAGAACAAACTAGGAGTGGATTCGGTAACTCAAACCACCCCATTCATGACGTCAGGTAGGGTTCTAAACGTCCTTCCCTGTCTAACTCCTTTTTTCTCTGGGCGACTTCCAGTTCAACTTCGTGGTCCCTACCCGGACAGACGCCCGATCCGCGGGCGAGGGAGAAGGGGGTGTACCACCACTGAGAGGGGACGGAACGACGGGACTTGGACGAGTCCCGAAGTCCTTCCTCGAGTCGGTCCGAAAATTATTAGTCAGTTCTCAAAAGGACTCCGTAGGTGTGTCTGAAAACCGATCAGAAGAGTCTTCGACAAGAGCGTTTTACGAAAGACTAAAAAGCGGGTTAGTCATCACTCCAAATTTTTTTTTTTTGTTTTCAGGAAGGTAAGAGAAAAAGACGTGGTCGGTCGGACCGTTCCGGATAAAGTAAAGACTCTAAGTTTAACCTTTGACGGAAGACAAGAGTAATCAAACCCAACATCACCAGTAATGTAGGATTTGTTAATTAGGGACTTACGGTTAAAGAATGATCTTAATAGGACCTGAGTTGTTGACCAAAAGAATCGTCGTTCCGTCTTCGTTAATAAGGACCGAAAACATTGATTTGTACGACGCGAACCGTGAAATGTTACAAAAGTAGTAGTCACTCGATAGTTGTAAATAGAGATAGTCCCCTTTCCCTTCCGACAGGTCCAGACCGTTAGTGCATCTGGACAAATGGCCACAGGCACCCCGAGGGAAGTGAACGAGTCTACTCCCTCCTTCGGGGCGTCCGGGATCCGGGACACAGACTCAGACCCGGGTAGACTCTCCATTATCTTTTGGTTCCCCCTCTCCACCAGATGGAGATTCTGGAGTCCAAGGTCCCGACAGGAGAGTCCAATGCACCCTTGAGTCCCGGGTACCGACCATCTGTCACAGGAACTCCAGCACCCCTGACAGACGAACCCAAGAGTCTAAGAAAAGACCCCTTCGAAGGGAAGATTTCGACCCGTTGAACCTCAGTTTGGACCCCTCAGACTACCCCAGACACCCTAAGGGGAGAGGTCATCCTGCCTGTCCCGATATGGTCCTGGTAGTCCGTCGAGTCGGGTGGGACCTGACCCTCTCCGGACGAATGAAAGGACACGTGACTGGGTTTGAATCCAGAAGACCTCCCACCGTACTACCCCCTATGACCCCGTCGAGACCCCGGCCCAGGGCTCGAGTACGAGGACCGAGGTGGGGAGTGACGACCCACTGACGCCCGTATGACGAATGGGAGAGGGACGGAGTGTGGAGTAGACAATTCGTCACTACCAATAGTGGCATAAAGTGTCCCATTAAAACGTCTAATTCACTCAATTATAAACAGTAATCTTATTGTACGGACCGAGTATCCTTTATCGATAATTCACACGTAAATTTTGGTTTTTCCTTAAAAGGAAATTGTAGATTTCCTCTAAAAATTACAAGAAAACAGGGGAAATCTATCTTATATTTCTGTCTGTCGGATTTGGTGTTTCGGGTGACCAAAGTAAACTTATGCGGTTGTTTGGTTGGGAGTTAAATACCAGAAAAAAAAAAAAAGTTAACCTCACATTAACGAAATGTTTCAACATAATCAAAGACGACGTGTTTCTTCACGCAGCCAATATACACATGTCTGTAGCGGAGGCAGTCCCCGGAGGGGGCGGGGGTAGACCCAGGAGTGTCTCGCGACGCGACGCGGGGACACGACACAGCGCCCGAGGGTCGACAGAGTGTGCCACAGATACATACAGGCACTACGGGAGGGTGAGGCGGGGTGGGAGGGGAAGGGACGGTGCAGGTGCACAGAGAAAAGACGTAGGCGTAGAGATAAGGACGGGACGCTTATCCAAGGAGACATGGTAAAAAAAAGATCTAAGGTGTATATACGCAATTATGTGCCATAAAGAAAAAGAAAAGGACTGAATGAAGTGAGACATACTGTCTGAGCTCCAGGTAGGTGTAGACATGTTGATTGGGTGAAAGTAGGGAAGCATACCGACTCATCATAAGGTAACGTATAGTCACTCCACCCACTCCGCCCAAGCTGAGAGGGACCCCTCTCCACCGTACCCGACGAGGGACGACGACACACCGGGACTATGGTCGGTCAACGGACCTCAAAACGACCAACAGAGAAACGGACGGACGTATATGGGTGTACTGGAGTCTCTCGTTCTTTTCTAACGTAAACAGTAGAAAGGAAAAATTAACCAATCACCTTTTACACGTCTGTAGACGGCAAGGTTCCCAGAAGGGTCAACCGTGTCACCATTTCGTGGACGGACGGCTACGTCCTCTGCGTTCTCTGCGTCCAAACTAGGGACCCAGCCCTTCTAGGGGACCTCCTCCTTTACCGTTGGGTGAGGTCATAAGAACGGACCTCTTAGGGTACCTGTCTCCTCGGACCGTCTGATGTCAGACACCCCAGTGTTTCTCAGTCTGCACTGATTCGTGTGTGTGTGTACGTGTGCGTGTGCGTGTGTGTGTGTATGTGTGTGTGACGACGTCAGACACCCCAGTGTTTCTCAGTCTGTACTGATTCGTGTGTGTGTGTGTGTGTGTGACGACAGGGTCACGGACGAAGTCCTTGGCTCCTTGTCGTCTAAGATCACGGGGGGACCGGGCGGGTCCGCAGGACTACAACGCTTCGAAGTACACACACACCTCGACACGGGGAACGGGAGGATTATCACCGAGACGGGACCCAGAAGGACGAAGTCGCACCTTTTTTTGTAGGAGGGTCGTAAGGGACAAGACGCGGGTGTTTGGGAACCCTCGAGAGTCCACAGTCTCTTGCGTAGCATTATTAAGGTATGGGTCCATTGTTTTACCTCTGCGTCTCTTACACTTCCTGAGTAGCCAACTGAAACCTATTCAATCGACTCAGTAAGGGTAGAACTTTTAAGGACGAAAGGGACGTCCTGTTCAGAGAGGGAAAGTATTAGAGTTCGAGAAAGAGTTAGGATCTCTCAAGGGAGATTGGACAATAAGTTTATACCTGATAAAGGTACAATTTACGTATCTTTTTGTACTTTTCTTCTTCCTTTCTTCCGTTTCTTTAGTTGGAGGTTCTCCTGTGCGGATCCACAACCCGTGACTAAATCCACGAAAACGTACAAAAGCTGTGTAAATTAGGAGGTGGCCGAAGTGTAACAGACAGAAGAACGTCAGCGAACGGATCCCAGTGCATCCATACTTATTACCTTGATTTAAACTTCGGTATGGACTCAGGTTTCCGGTACTAGAGAGATCATGTGGCTCTCCACGGAGTCTGTGTAGTCTTCTTAGAGTGAAAAGATGATTTAAAGACAGTGCTATTTACCCAATTCGAACATGCCAATTGATAAGTGTAGGAGGTAAAAAGAAGACAGAATGAGTGGACAAGTGCGGCAGTAAACCGAATTTGACACAGTTCGGGGAACCTTTCTCCGGTGCACACCTACTCCAGTCGCCATGTCTCGGCAGAGACGTGTGGTCCCAGCGGGTCGTCCCTCCGTGACCCGTTCGCAGTGGAGAGGGGACGGTCTACCGCTGCGGTTCCAATTCACCGAGCGAGTTCTGGGGTGCCCGCGCCTCGGGCTGACGATCGCGTCGGAGACCGAGACTCCTTCGGACGGGCCGGCTCGTAGAAGTCCTCGGGACCACTCACGGACCCTCGCGGGGAAATACAAGAGTAAAGAGCACCCAAGAACGTCTCGGAGCCCACAGACCGTGACCGAAGCAGTCCGCGTGACTCTTCCCAGGTTAACCGTAAAGAAATTAATGGTATGGTAATGAGAACCCGGAGTACTCCGTCGAAGACCGAAAAAAAAACCAGAAAATAATAAATAAACAAACAAACTTGACATTAACTATGTGCCATAACACAATCAAAGTCCATATGTCGTTTCCCTAAGTCAGTGTATATATATATAAGAAAAAGTTTAAGAAAAAGTTAATATCGAATAAGGTTCCATTACGTATATCAAAGGACACGATATGTCATTTAGGAACAAGAAATAGATACAATATATGTCATCACACAAACACAATTAGGGTACGTACGAACACGCGATTCGGCTAAGTCAGTACTAACTGAGAAACGCTGGGGTACCTGACATCGGACGGTCCGAAGAGACCTTCCTTAGGTCCTTAGGTCAGGTACGCCTAAGAGGTCCGTTCTTGTGACCCCACTCGACGGTACGGGAGGAGGTCCCCTATAAGGACTGGGTCCCTAGGTCAGACACAGAGAATACAGAGGACGTAACCGTCCGTTCAAGAAAGGGTGGCCACGACGGACCCTTCGGGACAATTAAGGTATGAGGATTAAATAGGGATGGGTAGAGGAAAGGGGAAACCAATGGTATTCAAACGAACAATAGATACAGACTCAGATAACGGTAAAATATTTATGTAAACAAAGATAATGAAAAATCTAAGGTGTATAGTCAAGTCAAGTCAGCGAGTCAGCACAGAGAAACGATGGGGTACCTGATGTCGTGTGGTCCGGAGGGACAGGTAACGGTTGAGGGTCTCAAATGGGTTTGAGTACAGGTAAGTCAACCACTACGGTAGGTTGGTAGAGTAGGAGACAGTAGGGGAAGAGGAGGACGGAAGTTAGAAAGAGTCGTAGTCCCAGTATAGTTTACTGAGTCAAGAAGCTTAGTCCAGCTTAGTTCATAACCTCAAAGTCGAAGTCGTAGTCAGCAAGGTTACTGATAAGTCCTGAGTAAAGGAAGTCCTACCTGACCAACCCAGAGGAACGTCAGGTTCCCTGAGAGTTCCCAGAAGAGGTTGTAGCGTCAAGTTTTCGTAGTTAAAAAGTTTTGAGTCGAAAGAAATATCAGGTTGAGAGTGTAGGTATGTACTGATGACCTTTTTTGAATCGAAACTAATGTACCTGGAAACAACCGTTTCGTTACAGAGACGAAAAATTATACGACAGATCCAACCAGTATTAAAAAGAAGGTTCCTTGTTCGTAGAAAATTAAAGTACCGACGTTAGTGGTAGACGTCACTAAAACCTCGGGGGGTTTTATTTCCGTCGGTGACAAAGGTGACAAAGGGGTAGATAAACAGTACTTCACCACCCTATTCTACGGTACTAGAATCAAAAGACTTACAACTCAAAATTCGGTTCAAAAGTGAGAGGAGAGAGTGACAGTAGTTCTCCGAGAAATCAAAAAGAAGTGAAAGACGGTATTCCCACCACAGTAGACGTATAGACTCGGGTCACAAAAAGTACTACGTGAGACGTATCTACAATTTATTCGTCTCACCGTTATATGTCGGAACTGCATGAGGAAAAGGACAAACCTTGGTCAAACAAAAAGGTACAGGTCAAGATTGACAACGAAGAACTGGACGTATGTCTAAAGAGTTCTCCGTCCAGTCCACCAGACCATAAGGGTAGAGAAAGTCTTAAAAGGTCTCAAACAACACCAGGTGTGTTAGTTTCCGAAACCGTATCAGTCATTTCGTCATCTATAAAAAGACCTTGAGAGAACGAAAAAACTACTAGGTCGTCTACAACCGTTAAACTAGAGACCAAGGAGACGGAAAAGATTTTGGTCGAACTTGTGGACCTTCAAGTGTCAAGTACATAACAACTTCGGACCGAACCTCTTAAAACTCGTAATGAAATAATCGTACACTCTACTCACATTAACACGCCATCAAACTCGTAAGAAACCGTAACGGAAAGAAACCCTGACCTTACTTTTGCCTGAAAAAGGTCAGGACACCGGTGACGACTCAAAAGGTATAGACGACCGTATAGCTCACGTCGTGAAAGTGTCGTAGTAGAAAATCCTTAACTTTATTGAGTTGACCTTAAGGTAGTGGAGGTGATCGAAACAAGGATCACTACGAAGGATTCCGGGTGAACTGAGGCGTAAGGTCTTACAGACCGAGATCCAACCACTAGTGTGGTAGTACTAATAGACCCAGTACTTCTAGAAAAAATATGTCAAGAAGACACATAAGAACGGTGGAGAAGAATTATAGAAGACGAAGACAATCCAGGTATGGTAAAGATAGGAAATAGCCCGGGTAGAAACGTACTTTACAAGGGAACCATAGAGATTAAAAGAACTTCTCTAGAGATCACAAAGGGTAAGACAACAAAAGGAGATAAAGAAACGTAACTAGTGACTCCTTCCCAAAGAATAGAGAGGAACGATAAGAAACCTTGAGACGTAAGTTTACCCATACGGTAAGGAAAAGAGGAAACGAAAAGGGAAGGGAAGAAAAGTGTCGATAAACATTCCGGAGGGTCTGTCGATAAAACGGCAAAACGTAAAGAAAAAGAACCCCTACCAGAACTAGGGACAGAGGACATGTCACAGTGCTTGGAGGCAGGCATCAAGAAGACCGTGAGACAGATAGTCTAGATCCGGGAACTTAGATAAACAGTGAAGGTGAAATTTTATCACTCCCTAAACTAAATCCAGTATGGACTTACCAGATCACCAAAAGGGATGAAAGAAGTTAAATTCAGACTTAAACCGTTATTCCTCGAGTACTAGACTCGGTGACAGTTGAGTCTCAAAAACGACTGACATATCTCGAAGAGGTAGAAACCGACGTTTCTTATATTAGGTAGACTAAAGCCACAACTGGTAGACCACTACAGGTACACATCTTAGAAGAGAACAAAACAACCTTCTTCCACAAACGATCTAAGGTGTACTTACTATAGTAGATTACCATACTTACTATATTTAAATTCCTACTTACTATCGTATATCAGCATTATAAACAGAAACAGACTGAACCGTAAGTCATACTAGTGGAGATCCAGGGAGGCACAACGACACTTACCATTATAAAGTAACAAGAAAATACCGACTCGTTGTAAGGTGACGGATATATATGGTGTAGACGAAATAGGTAAGTAGACAACTACCTGTGTCCAACGAATGTACAGAACCTATGACATTTGTCACGGAGAGACTTGTAACCCCACGTATATAGAAAAGTTTTATCTCAAAAAGAGAAAAGGTCCATGATATATAAGTCATCACCCTAACGACCTAAGATACCATCAAGATCAAAATCAAAAATTCCTCACAGGTATGATAAGAGATATCATCAACATGGTTAAATATAAGGATAGTTGTCACATTCTCTCACGGGAAAAAGGGTGTGGGACAGACCGTAAATAACTAGATCTGAAAAGGTACCACCGGCAAGACTGACCACACTGTAGCACGGAGTACCATCAAAACTAAAGGCAAAGAGATTACTTATCGTAATACCTAGAAAAGTACACGGAGAACCGACAGACATACAGACAAAATCTCTTTACAGATAAATCCAGTAGACGGATAAAAAACTAACCCAATAAACAAAAAAAACTATGTCAACATACTTGACAAATATATAACATCTTTAATTCGGGAACAGTCAATGTAACAAACGTTTATAAAAGAGGGGTAGGTACTCTACGGAAAAACAAAACACCTACCAAAGGAAACGATACGTTTTCGAAAATTCAAACTAATCCAGGGTAAACACATAAAAACGAAAATGAAAACGGAACTCTCTGAATACATTCTTTTATGACCATGTTAAATACAGTCTCTTTCGACACACAAGATCCTGAAAATTCTATGGTACCGAATTTACATCCGGTGAAACTCAAATAGACACACATATCGTACACCCAATAAGATTGGAGTAACTCGACGTACTCCAACAGATCCAGAGGGTCGTAGTGAACCACTTCTCTGACAGAAAAAAACCGAGGTGATACGTCGAACACCCTAGAATCAAGAGGCTGGTCCCTAGTTTGGACACGGGACGTCACCTTCGCGTCTCAGAATTGGTGACTTGGTGGCCCCCTGCAGGACTTCTCCCGACTGAAAAGTCACCCTGTCGAAGAAGTACACGCGTAGTCGGGAGGACGAATGCCCCCCATCCCCACCCCCACACGTCCCGACCCCGGTCGTCTCCACGAAGTCCCGGTCCGGGGACCGGGGACACCAAGAGGTCCACCAGTCGGGCTCCCGGTGTCTCTGCTCATCCGTAGGGCCCCCGACCCTTACCGCCCCTACCGTGTACCGAGGTCAGACTCCGTGAAAGGAGGGTCCTAAGGAAATCGGGGAGGTAGAGCCGTAGGGGGCACTCGGGAGACGTCGGAGACACTTAAAGGGGTCTACAGTCCCGACGACGAACTCCACTGAGACCCCTAACTGATGGAATCCGCTGGAGGGAGGTGCCACGGACCGACTCGTACAAGGAGTCTTCAGTCATATCTGCGACGGGACGTGTCGAGGTCGAATATGTGGCCCTTGTTTCTGGTGTTCGTAGTAAGACGGGAAGCCGGTATTCGAGTGGAGATTGGGTCTACGGAGGGAGTCGAGTCAAGAGTGCCGTCGAAACCTTTCTTCTTTGTAAACTTCTCGTAATCCTCTTCCCGACTGGTCTTCAGTTCCATCTCCGACTCAATTTAATGCATCTTTTACCAGTAATTTTCAAGCGAGGAGAAACTACACTCAAATTTTTTTATTTAAACTATTATTTCATACCGACGATTACCCTTTCTTTTAAAGTTTCAAGACACCTAGAGACTCTCTCGTCCACACTGTCCCATTCTTGGAGTAAGAGAACTTCATACAAAAACTAAAACTTATTTTTCTAAAGAAAGAAAAGGAGAGTCTCTTTTTCACGGGACAAATTACTATAGGTTCACGAATCTCTCACAAACGTAAGACTGTACCAACTGATCAAGGGTAACAGTAACTCTTCGTTCACTCCATAACTGTTCTGTCAGTGCACCGGGTCTAAATCCCCAGTCTCGATCCCGAGTCACCATTTCGTTCGACGGACGGTCACGTCCTCTGCATTCTCTGTGCCCAAGTTAGGGACACAGCCTCTTCTAGGGGACCTCTTCCTTTACCGTTAGTTAAGGTCATAAGAACGGACCTTTTAGGGTGCCTGTCTCCTCGGAGCGTCCGATGTCAGATACCCTAACGTCTCAGTCTGTGTTGAATTACCGACTCGTGTGTTTGCGTATGTGGTGTTTCTTTCGTATCAGCAATAAAACACTCTGAGTTTAACGATAGGACTAAACAGACTAGATTATATTCTGTCAGGTATCCCAGTCCTTCACAGCCTGTTCTGACCCGGTGACTCGTACGGGCGATCAAAGTCTGTGACAGGAGAAGGTCAGCACACTAGGTAAACTGTTTTTACTAGTACCCTGTGTTTGAAGGAAAAGACGTCTATTAAAACTCAACTCGTGAATCCATTTCAACAACCGTTCTAAAGGAAGTTCGTAAAATACGTTTAACATTAAAATTTATTATACACATCTACATAATAAATAAACCGACGCACCCACACGAGGTAGAAGTGACGCAGTACGTCTTAGAAGACTCCGTCGCGTACCTGAGAGATCGGCACCACGAGCCCGAAGTCCTCAACTTCCACGACCCCGAATCAACAAGGAACCGTACACCCTAGAATCAAAGGACTGGTCCCTAACTTGGACGTAGAGGACGTAACCTTCCGTCTAAGAATTGGTGACCTGGTGGTCCCTTCAGGGGGTTTCAGTATCAACAATAGTTCGGACTAAACCTTCCGATCCGAGAAACATCTTCGAAGGTTCGTCCGCTAGATACTACCTCGCCCTCTCTGTCGAATTGTGTCTCCTATTTTCGTGGTTAATTTGAGATGGTGAGGAACCTACGTGGGGACCTGTTCAATGAATTACAGAGACATGGAGTCGAAGGGGGGTACACGAAACCTCTGTCTGACGGTCGTAACAAGACTCTTAAAAATTTTTCCGTTAAGCCCATTTAGTGAATCGTACCGAGAACCGTGAATCCGTTACGAGTTATTTATACAATTAATCCTTTGTATATGTGTATGTACCTGAAGGGACACCGAGTCTGTCTCTTAGACGGACGTTACGGTCTCTGGGTCCGAACTAGAAGGGTCCCACCCCTTCTAGGAGACCTCTTCCCTTACCGTTGGGTGCCGTCATCAGAACGGACCTCTTAGGGTACCTGTCTCGTGGGACCGTCCGATGTCAGGTACCCCAGTGTTTCTCAACCTGTGCTGACTCGCTGATTGTGATGATGTGTATACATCAACATTGAACCCAAGGGTTTCCTCTCGGACTCTCTTCCTGAAGTATGTCGCCAAAAAAACCCTTCTCTAAGGTCCTCCGGGCTCCTTCTCTGTTTCAGCGACGGTAACCGGTGTCCCAGGTAGGGTGTCCCGTCGGGTCCCTTAGGATCTCGTTCGGAGGGCCCTAGCAGGGGGTCCTCGACCCCGTAGACACACACAAAGTACATACATGGATGTCTCACTTACTCGGTCCTAGAGTCGAGTTATAAAAATTTACTTTATATTATGTGAGTTGTAATCAGAACACCGGCCAACAAACAACACTTTATCCTTACGACTCCCTACTGTATGCTTCTTTAAAAAATTTCGTGTCCTAAAAAATTTTTCCTAAAGAAAAAAATTATTAACGTAAATAAAAACTGACTCGACCCAGAAGCAAAGAGGTCAACGTCACTCTCCCCCGATGAGAGATCAACTGCACGCTCCCGAAGAGTAACGCCGCCGAAGAGAATGACGTCTCGTGCCCGAGACCCGGAGAAGTCGAAGTCATCGACGTCGTGTACCCGCGTGCTCAACACCGAGGGTCGGAGATCTCGTGTCCGAGTTATCAACACCACGTGCCCGAATCGACAAGGTACTGCACAACCTAGAAGGGACTAGTCCCTAGTTTGGGCTCGGAGGACGGAACCATCCGCCTAAAAAATGGTGACTTGGTGGTCCCTTCGGGGGTTCGTGTCCTAAAATTAAAATTTACCAAAGTGACGTGTCTCAACACATAGTAACTCGTTCGAAAAAAGGAAAGGAGACGAAACTACCTTACTATTATTATGTGATGAAGGATCCCTCTTAATTTACGTATCGTAAATTGTGTCAAGGACCTGTATCGTACGGAAGGTATTTACCATCGATAAAACACCAACAAGACTAGTAATAACAATAATGACACACGTATTGACCCTGTCGTCTTTTCGTGTCGGACACCCAAAGTCCTATACATCGGTCGAATCGGATTCAGTGTTATATGGACATTAAATATCTTTCCCTTGCGCTCCAAGACTCACCGAAAGACGGAACCTGAAGGACCGTGTAGGAACCGCTTCAGCATCCTTAATCTAGACTCCCTGGTACCGCAGACCGATATTTCGACCCGTCTACCGATCTGATCGACCGGGTAGAAAACATTTTAGAACATAGCTAGACCTAAGCCAAGTCAGAGACACCTCGGAAGGATTACGGTACGAGTGGGAGGGGTTTTACCAGACGGTACCGGAAAGGGGAGGTATCTCCTGTGAGAGGTCAAAACAGGACCCCCGGGACGGGGAAGGTGTCAGGTCAGAGAAGGTCGACCTCAAGGACCATGACGGACCTCTGTCGGGACGTCGTGTGTCGAGGGAGGATTAGTGTCCAAGCACTAATTTTTATGTAATTTCCTGGCTCTTTACTAATTCTCTATGTCGCCGAACGTTCATTTTGACTGTAAAGGTCAATCTGGTGTTAAGATTTACTAGGTGTCCCTGGGATAAGTAGACGATTTTTGTAACCCGACTAGTGTCTAACCAAAGACTACCACGAAAGTAGGACTCAGGGTCCAGTTCTACTTTTGCAACGGAAAACATCGTCTTGAACTGGGTGGGACGATAGACTTTCAGACCCCAATACCGAAACACCGAACCCACTAAAGTGAAGGTCGCAGTAGGGTCAGGAAACGATACATAAACACGGTCGTCATCTCTACTCTCCTTGTAACGGAAAGGTTACGGGGTGCAAATGGACCGATCAACAATGGAACGGTTCCAGGATTCCTGTTCCTGGGGGACCCTTCTACGGGTCGTACACACCGAGTGTAATCTCTCCGTCGTAGAAATAGGTTACGGGGTCCGGGGTCGTCACACCATCGTATCTATCTCGTCACCCGGGACGGGACGGAGTCAACACTGGGACCTGTAGTGGGGAAACCCAGAGTAGACAAACTTGGTCCTGGACCTGAGACCAAGGGACTCGAACTTGGGTAACAACAAATCAACGATTCAGTACAGACTGAGAGAAGCTGAGGTGCCTAACATCGGACGGTCCTAGGAGACAGGTACCTGAAGAGGTCCTTTTTTATGACCTCACCCAACGGTACGGGAGGAGGTCCCCTAGAAGGGCTGGGTCCCCAGTTTCGTACAGAGGACGAAACCGTCCGCCTAAGAAGTGGGGACTCGGTGGACCCTTCGGGCTCGAACTTGGATGATACGAAGTTTTAGAACCAGTCAGTTGTCTGTCCAGGAAAATGACGACTGGGAAGGGAGAGAAAGGGGGTTGTAGGTCAGACTCTTTAAACTAGTGAACAGGTTCAACCCGTCTTCTTAGAACCATGTAAAACACGTGGTCCTTGTAGAGATTCCTCGAGGTGAATGATCACTACTGTCGATGGTAAATACCTCATACAGGTTCCGCGACCCACGACATGATTCGTCAAATAGATGTAATATAAAGTGGAAGTACTATTCGTACAATTATCAACTCCTTTACGCCCAAGACCCTCCAGTTTCGCCAATGAGTCCCCTTGACTGTAGTGACCTAGGTTCGGGTCGATCCAGACTCAGGTTTCGGACATGGGTACCGGAGTCGATCTTACAAGGAGAAAAGAGAGGATAGAGAGGGAAGTGGAGAAAGGACTCCGACCTCCAGTCACTGTCAAACCTACCCCTTCTCTCTAGGTAAGAGAGGAGACGCCACCACGACCCCTGGGGCAGGCGACCCGAGATGTGAGAGACTAGAACGTGACGATAAGTCTTTGGTGAGTCCCAGGTTTTTCCAACTGTAGAGTCTTAGCGGTACCTGAGACACACACACACACATCTCATCTTGAGTCCCCCTCATTCCTTCTCGGGTCGGGACACCGGAAAGAACCACGAAAAATATCTGAACGGACTACTATCCTAGGTCCTTTAAGAAAGGACCGAATCTTTCCGGTCTCGGAGAGAGAGGGATCTAAAGTCCCCGATGTCTACCGAGTCACCATTTAGTCGAACGGTCACCACCGAGTTACCACCGACCACCGAGTCGGACGGTTACGTCCTCTGAGTCAAAGGGAGTCCTTCTAGGGGACCTTCTCCTTTACCGTTGGGTGAGGTCATAGGAACGGACCTCTTAGGGTACCTATCTCCTCGGACCGCCCGATGTTCAGGTGCCCTAGAGTTTCTCGGCCTGTGCTGAATCGTTGAGTTATTCTTGTGGTTCGAAGACAATTCGTAGCTGGTAGGGTGGATCGAGTCTCCCTTCCCCGAAGGAGTTCCGTCTTACTTGACGTCCGTCTCTCTTTCACTCGCAGGTCGAAGGGTCCCTCGGACGTCCAAAACGGGCGAATGGAGAGGGCGGGACAACGTAGAGAGTCACCACAGTGAGTCGGAGTGTGGGAGTGGGGTAGTCTACAGGAAGTGTCTGGGCGACCGGGAACACAAATGAGCCGACGGCGACTACTTTTCTTTCGTGGGTATTCAGTACTCCTGGGAAAAGGCCGCCCTCCTCTCCCTTGGACACCGTCCCGAGGACCCAGACACCTACGACCCGTGGTCCCGTGTGCACGGTCGGGAACAGGGTGGACCGTGCGGGTAGGAGGGGGTCAGGTCGGGGAGCGGGTGACGTGAAGGTCCGAGCCTTGAGTTCGTCCCGAGTCCCAAAAGAAACTTCAATCCGTTATTCCTGTTTAGACTGAAAATGCATTCCGTTCTTTAACAAGATAGGTTTTGAGAGAACTTCCGGTTCCCGTTAAGTGTTCATGATTCCTTGTCGTCTGGGACTCCGGGCTTCCTTCCCTCCCCTCCACCTCCTTTTGTCTTCCACCTCACCACCCCTCTGACTGAGGTCGAAGGCTCCTCGCCGCAAATCGAAAGTAGCATTACTGGGCACAACTGTTATTGCCGACGATAAATGGTTGAGAGAGGAGGTACCGTCTGCAAAAGGAAGACACTCGAGTAAATGAGGAACGTCGGGGTAGCTTCCACCCGCAAGAAAGGACGAAAAATATCGCTTCCTTTACTTCGGAGACTCTCCGCTTCAGTAAACAAGTTTCAGTGGGTAGTCGGTTACCTTGTCAGACCTAAACTCGAGTCGAGAAAGACGGGGTTTCGGACACACACAAGGGAGGTGGGTGACGAAGTGGGGGCATAACTAGACCACCTAAATGTTTGATACACGGTTCCCGTTCTAGATTGCGAGATACGAAGACTGTCACACAGAGAAATAGTAAACTAAAAATTTTATACTACACGTCCGTAGGTGCATCTAATATAATAAAAATTTTCTTAAACTTTGTCCTTTCTTTTAAATACCTTTAAATCCCCTTATTCCTTCCTAATACTATTTCTCCCGAAGGGTCCACCACGAAAACCATTTCTTGGACGGACGGCTACGTCCTTTGGATTACTCTATACCCAAACTAGGGACCCAGTCCTTCTAGAGGACCCCTTCTCTTACCGTTAGGTGAGGTCATAAGAACGGGCCTCTTAGAATACCTGTCTCCTCGGACCACCCGACGTCAGGAACCCCAACGTGTCTCAACTTGTGTTTACTTGACTGAATCGTGAGGTACGCCACTACTTCTCCCGGACTAAACGATTCCTTTACACCCAGACTATTTCCCCTCTACTGTCCCACATACCACGCCGGGTACCCCAGTGTGACCGACCCGATCCCGACTACCCCACGTCCTTCCCCCAGGGACGTTAAAGGACGAGGGTGTCGTACGTGAGTTCGTTCCCCACAAATCAAACTTGATTGACCTTCCGTCGGACCCCGTCGACCCCTAGATCCAGACTGAAAACCGTTGGATTGAAGGCCAAGGTTAAGACAGTGTTTTATCTGATTCAGACGTTCTCCCTTCATCACCCAACTTATTTCTATAAGTGCAGAATCACGGACCTTGAAGACTTAAAGGAATTTCTCGTTGTCTCACTTATAATATACTGGTCTCCACACTAATCGGAACGGAACACCGAGTCTACCGTTTCTTAGGCGGACGTTATATCCTCTGGGTCTAAACTGGGTCTTACCGTTGGGTAAGGTCATAAGAACGGACCCCTTAAGGTACCTGTCTCCTCGTACCGTCCGATGTCAGGTACCCCAACGTTTCTCAACCTATACTGACTCCCTAATTTCGAAAGTTTCACACTAATTCCTAGAACGTTACTTTCGAATAGGACCTAACAGGTCCATCCCTGTTAGGTCTATCCGGGAGTTATGTCAGTGGACACAGGAATACTATACCTACGTGTCTCCACTCTTCCTCCGGTACACTGGGGTCTCCGTCTCCACCTCTCTACTCCGGTGTTCGGTTCCTTGTGTCCCTTGGGAGTCTTCGGCCTACTCGTTCCTTGTCTAAGAAGGGACCTTGGAACCTCCCTCGGACCAGAACGACCGTGGAGCTAAAACCTGGACGTCGGAGGACTAAAGAGACTAAAACACGGAGGGGTAAACACCATTAAACAACGTCGTCGACATCCTTTATGTTCAGTAAAGGGGAGAGTGGAGTCAAAGGAACTGACATCTGATTCTTCTAAGTCGGAGGGTCAAGACTGTAAGAGGGGTAGTAAGAGACTCGACCGTTAGGGGTACCTTCCCACCCCGAGGTAAGAGACCCCACCCTGGGAAAGGTGCACTGTGGAACACAGATTTTTCCGGTCGAAAGGGGAGACCCCTCGTGTCGACCAACTCAGGTCCTACTGGAAAAAACAACAACGAGTCGGTGGTTCAGCACAGGTTGAGAAACGCTGGGGTTCCTG
Organism: Capra ibex; assembly: GCA_006410555.1. NCBI lineage: Eukaryota > Metazoa > Chordata > Mammalia > Artiodactyla > Bovidae > Capra > Capra ibex. The sequence goes on along the minus strand of SJYO01048061.1, from coordinate 59,274,791 downwards.
ACGTCGTGCGGTCCGGAGGGTCAGGGAGTGGTAGAGACCCTCAAAACGGGTTCTAGTACAGGTAACTTAGCCACTACGGTAGGTTGGTAGAGTAGGAGACACTGAAACGGTTCTCAGTTTATGGTGTGGTTCTGACAAAAAAAAACAATAACAATTAACGATCTTTTTATAAGACGGAATGGGGTCCCTTCGGTAGGTTCATTAAGACTGGAGAGACCTAAAGTTTCTTTCGCAAGTCAGGGACAAAAGAGGACCGAAGGTTTGTCAGGGACGGCGAACTCCCTGACACCACTTCCCTCCCGGTGTTTTAAACGAGGCCCCCCGATGGTCTCTTTCCGTCACGGCTCCAACACCCGAGTGGAGTGGAGGTGTGGCCGAAGTCGGAGGGGACGGGAGGGGTAGTGTCGTGTGGCGATGGGCTTACCGGCGGGCCTCGGAGGTCAATACACTGAGCCCTCGGAGTAAATGTTAGTGGTAATTGGTCTTTTCGGCGTACTGACGAGACACGGACGTCTCGGTTCACAGTATGTCACAAGTGTCTTTGGTCCCCCGACCTCCGCCGCCGTGCCCTTTCGGAAATCTGGCTTCGAGTCTCTGACTGAGTGCCTGGTCGCAGTCAGGGGGGTAGGAGGAGGAGACCAGAGGGGGTAGGGGGGTAGGGGAGGTATGGTGGGGGTAGATTCCGCGATTATCTCGGAGGTCGGACCTGTCGTTTCCTTCTACGACTATACAGGTCCCCTACCCCCTACCCTGGGAGTCTCCACCGACACAGTCCTTCCCGATTTGGGTGTGGTAGAATTGACGGCCTTTGATCCGTAAGTCCGACTTGCGAGGTTCCGGCGGAAATGTAGAGATTTTTGTTGTAAGTCCAGAAATCGAAGGGAAACCGACGGACGGCGCGACCCAGTCAACCACTTTCGGGACCCCGGTCTTGCCTAAAGGTTTCCAATCGGGGACTTGTCAGCTCCGCGAGCTCCACTCCAAACGGAACCAAGAGGGAACTACTAGGGGAGGGGGTTGAGGTACGTCGGGGATGGGGTAGGGGTGGCAGTGAGTCGTGTGTAGGTAGGTATACCGAACCAGAGTCTCACTCTCCGTCCACCTACGANCTGGCTGAGTGCCTGGTCGCAGTCAGGGGGGGTAGGAGGAGGAGACCAGAGGGGGTAGGGGGGTAGGGGAGGTAAGGTGGGGGTAGATTCCGCGATTATCTCGGAGGTCGGACCTGTCGTTTCCTTCTACGACGATACAGGTCCCCTACCCCCTACCCTGGGAGTCTCCACCGACACAGTCCGTCCCGATTTGGGTGTGGTAGAATTGACGGCCTTTGATCCGTAAGTCCGACTTGCGAGGTTCCGGCGGAAATGTACAGATTTTTGTTGTAAGTCCAGAAATCGAAGGGAAACCGACGGACGGCGCGACCCAGTCAACCACTTTCGGGACCCCGGTCTTGCCTAAAGGTTTCCAATCGGGGACTTGTCAGCTCCGCGAGCTCCACTCCAAACGGAACCAAGAGGGAACTACTAGGGGAGGGGGTTGAGGTACGTCGGGGATGGGGTAGGGGTGGCAGTGAGTCGTGTGTAGGTAGGTATACCGAACCAGAGTCTCACTCTCCGTCCACCTACGACGGTCAGGACCATGATTTTACGGGATTAAAATCTAAATCACAGACGACCCGAAGGGTCCGCCGCGGTCGCCATTTCCCAGGTGTACGATCACGTCCTCTATATTCTCTAGACCCAAACTAGGGACCCAGCCTTTCTAGGGGTCCTCCTCCCGTACTGTTGGGTGAGGTCATAAGAACAGACCGCTTAGGGTACCCGTCTCCTCGGACCACCCCAGTGTTCTCTCAGCCTGTGTTGACTTCGTTGAATCGTGCGTGCCCGTGAATTTCGGGTGTGACAGGACATACAGGGAGGGTGACACACACGCGCACGCGCGCGCGCGTACCGAGACTCACACACACACAGATATCTGAGTTCCAATTACCCAATGTTGCTTTACCCGAGACCCCTAACCTGGGTGACCTACCTCCGTACTTATCGGAGGGTCCTCGCTATCCCTCCAATCCCGGAAAACCTTCAAACGGTCTTTCGGAAAACGTTCTGAACAAAGTCTTGGACCAAATAGTTCGCGACACCAATGTCCCTCCTTCAGAGGATCGGTCGGGGCCGAGTCGCGGTCAGACGAACCCTTCACGACTCGAGACTGAGGTCTCCCCGAGGCCGCCGGTGAACTCTGGGAAGGGACCTCTCCGGCCCCACGTGTCTGACCGGTCAGGTGAGAAGTTTCCCGTCACGACCTCTGCCCGTCCTCGTCTCTCCCGACGGACCCCACCCCGTAACAGGTTCGTCACTCACACCTACCCTCTCCTCGGTCCTCTCTTTCCGAAAGAACCAAACCTTTGTTCGCTTCCTGTCCTCTCTCTTTCACCACGATTTAGTCCTGTACCCGGACGCGGGACGAACCACGGTCGGACGTCGGGGACCCGGTGTAGAGTCACTGGAGGTACTCGCTCCTTCGTCTGTCGGCGGTCCGTTCTAGTGGTCGAGGAACCTCCAGTGAAAGACGCCAGACCCTGTCTCTTGACCCCCCGGACTAGGGAAGTTCCTCGGTGGAGATGTCCGTTTCTGTCTGTCTGTGTCCCGTTGTGTCTCACGGTAGACGTCAGGTGCCTCGACCGAGACGTCACCTAAGAAGAACTTCGTCTTCTTGGAGAATAAAGTTCGGTCGCTGAGACTTGTGGGGAAAATTCATCTCACCCGAATTCTTCACATTACCCAAATTGACCCAACCGGAAACGGAAGGTGAATCTTCGTTCGAAGATCTTGTTCGAACGAACTTCCTTAGGGTCCAACGACTCATTTAGCGGTATTACTCTATCTCTTACTTCCACTGGATATCTTCGTACCATTTATGTGTCAAAAGAGACGAGTCATTCACTAAAAAATAATATTGAGTCGTGAACGGAGTCCAGGGCTTCATGACGATCGTGAGAGTCCTTTCGTGTCCTTTCCTGTTTCACGTTTTTACGAAGGTGTTTCTTTTTGCGTCCGAAGGGTCAAGGAGAACCTTCGTTTGTGTGTTGGATCTTTGAACTTTCGTTCCAACACCAGAGACACAGGAACCAGTGACACAGTGCATGGCCGGACAGACAGTATGTTTCAATGCCCCTTAGCGACATCTAGTTATCGGTAGACCAAATTGTAACGGTGTTGAAAAAAAAGGAAAATTTTTTCTGAAAAAGAAGGATGTGCCTAACGTCGAAAAATGTAGGTTCCGTATAAAGGCACCGGACAGACACCTTTCCTTACCAACCTTCCTCGTGAAAGAAAACTCCAAAATACGTCAAGAATTATAGGTCCTACCTCGTCGTCACAAAGATCTCTTAACACGGAAATTTTCGAGGTTTTTTTCGAGGTTCGACAATCGAGAATCCAACCTCTTCGTCCATCTTGAATGGACGCCCCGGTGGACCTCGTACCTACTCTGACAGTGTCTCCGCAGGACCCGACTAGGACCGTGTCGGAGACATTTACGACGCACAGGGCAGCGTGGGGGACCACTGTACTCGCAGGGACTCAAACTAAACAAATAGACACTCCTGTGAGTAGACTCGTTTTAGAGATTCACCGAAAAATACCCTTTACTTTTCAGTTTACTCATACATGCACTGTTTCACTCGGTACCTTTTGTCGGAGAGTTTCGTGTACAGTAGATAAAAATATAATGACGAATATATCAAAGATTGAACCGACTTCCGAAATTTACTGTTGAAAACTTTAAGACTTACGTTGAGATGTTTACTACACGTTATTATATTAAACCCCCCACCTCCCCTCATAATTATTTCGGGAAGTGTCGGAGTGTCTCGGTACCTCCTCCGTCCGATCTCTAAGTAACCGAGTAAAACTTCTACTTCTTCGCTTCCGAGTCTCTGTGACTCAGTAAGTTCCAGTGTCTCGACCAGTCGTGACTGGAGTCTAGAGGTTGGGACTGAGACCTGAGGACCCAAACCCGTCGTCCTGACGGACAGTTTTAGGTCCGACTGTAGTGACTTTGTTCGTGTCTACTAAAAGTCGGGTAGGGGATGGTTCTAGAATCGCGGGACAAGGGGGAGGTAGTAGTCGACGTCGGTTGTTTGGTATATTTAGCTTTGAAACCTTTGCGAGTCAGAGTATTTGTTGAACATTTCCAAAATTTTACGTTTCGTCCCTATTTGTCTTAAAGAACGGTAGCCCTTCATTGTTTACATTCCACTGTTTTATTACCCTCAAACTTCCGCCAGGGTTTTCATCAGTATTTTACCTTAAGTCTCAGTATAAAATTATGCATGTAGTACGTGAGTGAAACGTCTCCTACTGACCCCCACTTAAGGGTAAATATCTTCATTCATTCGGTACTTCCCTTTTTCTTTATCCCCCTACTCCCCTTCTCCCCTCCCACCTCCCTCTCTCCCCCTCTCTCTCTCGTCCTCTCTCCGTCTCGTCAACTCTACCACAAGTCGTGTCGAACCTAGGACGTCTTTTAGCGAAGATCCAGGCCTCGTGCTATCACCAGAGTTCCATCAGGTAGGGGGAAGGTAGGTCCTGCCCGGAACCGGATGCCGGGGTCCCCGCGGTCCGTCGACAGGGAGGACCCCTGAAGGCCCTTAACAACCCCCGCCCCCACGCTCCTCCATGGGTAATCGTGACCGGACGTCCCGAGGTCGCCTTCTCTCAGACTGACGTCCTCAAATATTTCACTACTCGTTGTTCGTGGTTCCGGACGGGGTCCGTCGCCAGTCTTTCTGTCTAGCCACGAGCGTCTCTGACGAGGAAACGAATCGCCGTCTCTACGGGAGGGGGGGTGGAGGGGGTGAAGCGAGTCGGAGCCCATATTACTCTCGTTGAGGGTTTGCTCAGGTAGCAAATAAGACCCTGCCTCGGGTCCGCCGACACTGAAAGCGTGACCCCACGCCCCCTCAAGTCGACGCAGGAGCGTGGCGGGGGATGGCGGGGCGGACGGGTAGAAGGGAGGAGGGGATCGGGTCGCCGAGAGCCAAGTAAAGGGGGAGCAGAACCGCCCCCTACACCTCGCCAGGGAGCTCGGGCCCAACTCCGACAGGAGAATTTCCCGCGACTGGACTTCTCTACACTCCCGGCGTCGCGGACGCCACTAGGGCCGTCACCGCCGAGGCTCGCCCCAAGTAATGTTACGATGACTTTGTTAGACGGACGAGGGCAGGAGCTATGTGGTCCGCGTACATCGAGGGTCCTTCGTTTCTTCTGATTGAGGATGGATGTGGGGGCGGGGCGCGGGGGGTCCGACTCAGACTCGTGTCCCTTTCGTGTGAAACGTCTTTCGCGGGGGAGGGGTCGAGGGTCTGGGGACAGACCACGCCCCGCCCCCTCCAACCCAGGACAGAGGGTCGGGTCGATGAAGTCCTCGTTGGTCTCCCCGAAGTCTTTAGGCACACGAACGGACGGACGGAAAGGTCGTGTGCCCTGTCGGACGTTACACCCATTGAAAAGTTTGGGAGAGAGGATTTGTGAACGGGTGTTTATAAACCCTCTCCCTCCCCCTGCGGGGGACGAGGGAGGTTGTGGGAGTGAAGACTGTGTGTGTGTGTGTGGGGGTGGAGGCTGAGGATCCGACTGTCGCACCCCATTTTCTTTATCTGCGACTGAGGTCAGCGGGGACGGTCCGTCCCTTTGTGTGTGGCAGCGCTCTCGTAGGTGTGTGGGTCTCTCCCTCTTCCTCGGCTCGCGTCCGAGCCCACGGGTTGTGGCAGGACACATCGTCCCCCTACTGGAAACGGACCTCGCGGGGCCCGAGGCACCCTTCCAGGGACTGCGGTGAGGGAGGGGGGNGGGGGGGGGGGGGGGGGGGGGGGGGGTCAGCGGCGGCTCCTTCCTGAACTTGGGCTCGGTGCCCTTGTAGTTTGCCATCGGTCGGTGAGTGGAAATCCAACACGCACCCCAAATGTTGCGTCTGTTCAACGGGCCGCCGCCTCTTGTGAGCAAATCGGAACAACACGACTTTCGCCTCCACTTACTCTAGATTGTGTCGGGGTTTCGTGACCCACTTCTTTTCGTAGTGTTGAAAAAACCCCCCTACTAACCGTGTCCTTCCACCGCCTCCTTCGGCAATTCAGGAACCCGAGACCTTCCGCGCGTCGGAGACTCTATGAGCGAGGTCGCGCCGAATCGTACGGAAGTATAAGTAGTAGTTTTATTCTGCCAATCTTAGAACGTCGTCACTCCGCCGGTTAGTTTTCCTGTCTTTACAATAGGAACTCCACGTCTCTGTCGGTTATTGTTTACGGAGGAGATGGCTTTGAGGGACTACTTAACTCGGACCGCCTCTTACATAATAACTTGTAACGGTATCTAGTCGTGTAACGTAAATAGAACACTAATGTCGGTTGGTATGTATCACGGCCCCTCTATCCGACTGTTTTAACTAACGAATTACACAGAGTAAATAATTAACTGAATTAAATTGTACTCTCGGAAAGAATTACGCGACCGTTTTTGCACTTCGTAAATTTGGCGGTTTATCATTTTGTGGGCCGAGGTTTCATCCGTCTACCTATTCCGTCTAGCACCGAGGCTAAGTGGTCTCGACGAACCCTCTTTTAGTTTATAATGTTCTGAGGAGGCTAAGGTCTATTCCTAAACCGTCGCCGTCTTAGCACGTAGAAAGTTAGAACTCGAGAACGCTAAACCTAAAGTCGGCGAACTATTTAGAATGAGAGGTCAGAAATAGTTTCTCTTTTCGTAAGGACTGTTTACGCAAACCTCAACCTCCCCCCTTTTACACACACATATAGGCATTATGACATTAATGACTTCGGACTTTCATAATTTCGTATTTTCACATGTCACATACGAAGATTTTTATTACTTTAGGGACCACGTACTTACGTGTGTGTCTCCTTTTTCGATGTGCCTCTCCTGTCGTCGAACATTTAGTCGTTTTATTAATGTCTACGCCTCCCGAAAACGAACAGTAAGTAAACGTATGACCACCCGTCGTTTAACGATTAATTGGTGATCTAACAACCTCTGTAATTTTATCTCTAATTCTCGTGTGTACGGTGTTATGGTGTAGCAAACGAACAGAGACACTCGCGGTCGTCGCGTAAAGACACGACCTCGTCCGTCTCCCGTAAGGTCAGGAGTCTGACGTGAGGCAGAGAGAAGTCTTGGCCCGACCACCCCCACGAATTCGGGTGGCTGAACAAGACCTTCTTCCGACACTCGCCACGTACTCCTCAGAATCTCAAACCCCGCCTGTTCGAGACTACTGAATCAGCAAGAAACCCCGAGTGCGTCCTCTCACCGCACACAACACAAAGGGTAGGAGACCGACAAAGAGACTACCCTTCAGTCGGATGTGGGTCCCTCGGACCCACTCATAGTCCGAACCCACACTTAATGTGGGTCTCACACTCTCGTGTAACGAAGAAGGACTTACCGAGAGCGAGGTGAGCTCGACGGCACGAACTCAACACCACATCCGTTTCGAATGTGTGTCGACCCTGTCACTGCAGACATTAGAACATTCCGTTAATTTGGTCGATGACTAATTTCATATCTCTCTTTTTTTTTTACATGCCCAAAGGACTTTGGTCCTGTTTCGGGTCCACAAGTAAAAGTTAACTCAAATTTTGGTTTGGTTACAAAAGTCTTTGCCTATTCGGTTCTCGGACAATTTTACCTTTGACATGAAAGATTTTATTAACGTGACCGCGTTTCAATCTTCTACTGTTGTAAACTTGACTAATCTTGGCGTAGTCACACTATGAAAATATCCTATACTCAGGGACCTGGTTACACAAGTAATATACGAGTCAACGAAGTCAGTACAGACTGAGACCCTGAGGTACCTGACATCGGACGGTCTGAAGAGACAGGGACCCTAAAAGGGCCGTTCTCATGACCTCACCAAACTGTACGGGAGAAGGTCCTTTAGAAGGGCTGGGTCCCTAACTTGGACGTAGAGGACGTAACTTCCGTTTAAGAAAGGACGACTCGGTGTCCCCTTCGGGGCAAGTAACATGCTAAGTATTTATTCTCAACGACCAGATATGACGACCTCAAGAAAAAGAAACCAAAAGTAAAAGGTCTTGTTCGAAAATCGTCCTTTCGGAAGTCATAAGAAAATAACAGAAGGAATTTTTATATTTTTATTTTCAATCGTATATGAGGGTATCTAAGGAATTTCTGCGTCAAGTATTAAGTCTTCCAGGTTTGAAAGAGAAAGATGTAGGAAACAATCTTACCTTAATAATACGTCAAACAAAGAGGGAAAAACATTGGAGTCTGTCCAAAGAACTTTGGAGTGACTTCGAGTCAAAGGTGAGGACATCGTATCCCTATTATCGTTGAATAAAGAGAGAGTTCCAATGACCCTTCTGATTCTATACTACATAGACCTTCTTGGGTCGGGTCACGGACTAAGTTTCGTCGGAGAGTTAAGAACTCGGACGACGACGAACTCACAGAAATCACCTTCTCACTAATAAAGGTCTTACGAAAAGGAAGGACGAGACACTCAATAAAAGGGGGTCCCTACAAGTGGGATGGTAGGTCACGGCACCTTCGCGACCCGTACTATTCTTGTCTGAACTGAGAACGACAAAAAAAAGGAGATCGACCCAGAACCAACCACGTGTGTCTGAAAGAGATCAACGCCGTTCACCCCAGAGGAGAGATCAACACGACTCACCCGAAGGGTAACGACACTGAAGAGAACAACACGTCGTGTCAGGGATCTCCCGCCCGAATCGACAACGCCTCGTACCTGAACCAACGAACCTCCGTCCACCCTAGAAGGATCTAGTCCCTAACTTGACCACAGGGGACGTAACGTTCTGTCTAAGAATTGGTGACCTGGTGGTCCCTTCGGGAACGATGCAAGAATTCACATAATGAACTATAGTCGACCTGTGACCCGTACCCTTACTCCGGACTTCCCGATTCCTCACGTATAACTGTAGTCACTGACTGATTCGTCACAGTGTCTAGACGATCATTCCTACGAAAAAGAATTGGGGTCTGGACTGGAGAACAAGATTGAGAGATGGGGGTTTGACCAAACGTAGTGAGATAAAAACTTATAATTCGAATAGGTAGACAAGAGTCTTAGTCAGGAGTTTTATTAGTAGGTACCCCTTTACAGACTTCGATTGGGACCATTGTCTAAGAGTACCAACTACACGGGTTTTATGCAACCGTGTTTGTTCGAAAGTTCATCTCTAAATTTTGACAAAACAGAGAACGGTGATTCAACCGGGGAACCACCATCGGTGTGGTTGGGAGAGGACGACATGGCGTTACGGATTCCAAAGGGGAAGTGGAGGAATCGTTGGTCTAAATGTAAAATAGACCTGGTCTTTCAGAGTCTCTAACCATTAATCTGTTTAAACTGAACCTTCGGATGTAACGATGAATGACGATGAAACCCGTCTAATACACTAGAGTGACTACGAATCAAAACAAACAGACATTTTCACTTCGATTACTGAGGGAACTTTTCATCAAATTTCTACTTCGTTCTATTATATTCATTTTATTAGTCGGGTTACTGACCAAAATTATTATTGAAATCACTCTTCCATGATAGTAATAATAGTAGAAGGGTAGTTTTAATAAAAACAGGTTCAGTTGGGTTTCAAGACCACTCGTACACCTTGCTGGCTTTAAGAGTACGGGACGACCTTTGGTGAAACCTTTTGACGAACCTTCGTAGATCACTTCGGTTTATATACCCATGGGATGTTAGGACTTTCCACTTTCCCAATCAGTGAGTCAATCATTTTCTCAACCAGACTGAGAAACGCTGGGGCACCTGATATCGGACGGTCCGAAGAGACAGGTACCCTAAGAGGTCCTTTCTTATGACCTCACCCGACGGTACGGGATGAGGTCCCCTAGAAGGACTGGGTCCCTAGTTTGGGTCCAGAGGACGTGACACCCGTCTGAGATGGCGGACTCGGTGGTCCCTTAGACTCCTACTGGTCGTTTGGGGGTCTTCGGTTCCTCCTCCGCACCTTGTCAAAGAGGGAGTGTCTGAGGTCCTCCTTGGCTGGGACTTCCGTGTAGCTGGAGTCTGAAGAGTCTGTAAGGTCTTGACAGGATGTCTGCGGACGGCACTTTCGGTCAGTCTAACACTATGAAACAATACGTCGGGTTCTCTTGTTATGTTACCCAACATAACATAACATAGGTAAACCACCTTTAAGAAATCCGACACTTGAATTTTTTTTTTATATATATATATACAAATAAATAAAACCCGCCACGACCCAGAAACAACACCGGAAAGAGGTCGACACCGGTCCCCCCTGACGAGAAGTAACCCCGCGCTCCCGAAGAGTGACACCGTCGAAGAGAGCAAAGTCTCGAGTCCNAATCCGACACTTGAATTTTTTATATATATATATATATACAAATAAATAAAACCCGCCACGACCCAGAAACAACACCGGAAAGAGGTCGACACCGGTCCCCCCTGACGAGAAGTAACCCCGCGCTCCCGAAGAGTGACACCGTCGAAGAGAGCAAAGTCTCGAGTCCGAGGTCCCGCACCCGAAGTCATCAACGTTGCACACCCGAGTCATCAACAGTACGTACCCGAAGTAACGAGGTGTCGCACACCCTAGAAGGTCCTGGTCCCTAGCTTGAGAACAGGGGCCGTAAGCGTCCGTCTAAGAATAGGTGACATGGTGGTCCCTTCACACCGATACTTGATTACTAGTCACGTAAAAAGACATACACTCTATAAACGGGGTTTATATAACTTTATTGCACACCTACTCGTTTATTAGCTTAAAACTTCATGACCTTATAAGTATTTCTAAATTTTTCTGATAACTTCATTAGTGTTTCCTTTTATGAACTAATGTATTTTATGATTTGAGATGTAGTTTTTATTACAGATTGTTGATTGTAACTTTTTTTGAGTTTTATAACTCCCTATATAAACATCGTCAATATTGTTGTTGTCTAAGTATTTACTTACTATTTACAAGTTATCTTGATCTTTAGTCTCTGCACGTACTTCGTTCTATCGTAGAAAATACACAGTTTGACCGTGAAGAATAAAAATTTGTTAGTATAAGTCCCGACCATTTAGAAATGACTCTGACTGTAAGAGGAGACGTCGACTACTCTGATTATTATTGTTTGTAAACTTAAGCACTATCCCCCGAAGGGACCACCGAGTCACCCTTTCTCGGGTGGACGGTTACACCCTCCGTACCCAAGTTCGGGATCAACGCCTTCTAGGGTGTATAGGGTGTATGGTCCCCTGTTTATTCGCGCACGTGGTGATAACTCGGACACAGGATCTGGGACCGTGACGCCGATGACTTCGGGCGGACGGGACCTCGGACACGAGACGTTGTTCTCCCCGGTGGCCTCCCTCTTCGGGGGAGTGACACTGTTTCTCCTCGGGGGTGAACGAGATTGATCTCTTTTAGGGTGTGTCGTTGCTTCGGGGTCGTGTTGGCTTTAATTTGTTCATTTTACCAATTTTTTAATCAATTTACGAACCATCTGTAGTCCGTCATACGATTTATCAACCGGACACTCAAGTTCATGTAGATGTCACTTTATAGAATAAAAGGAGAAGAGTTGTTGGGGTAATCTGTAAAATTTTCTTCATTTAACCGTCTTCATGGTGTGTCTTCATGGTTTTTTCTACAGGAAAAGTAGTGTCCCCTGACCTTACGTTTTCATCCTTCAGTTCCCTATGGACCTCATTGTCCGTTTAAACCGGAACTCATGTTTTACTTCGTCCCGTTTCCGATTGTCTCAAAACGGTTCTCTTGTGTGACCAGTATCGTTTGTGGGAGAAGGTTGTTTTGTTCTCTTCTGAGATGTGTACCTGTAGTGGTTTACCAGTTATGACTTTGACCTAACTAATATAAGGAACCTCGATTTTCTACCTCTTCGACATATGTCAGTCGTTTTTATTCTGGTCCTCGACTGACCGAGTCTATTACTTGAGGAATAACGGTTTGACTCTGAATATAACTTCTTTCATCCCTTTTGATGATCTGGTAAGTCCATACTGGATTTAGTTTAGGGAGTGATAATATTTCACCTTCACTGTTTATCTAAGTTCCCTAATCTGGACTATGTCACGGTCTTCTTGATGCCTGTCTCCAAACACTGTAACATGTCCTCCGTCCCTAGTTCTGGTAGGGGTTTCCTTTTTTTTTTACGTTTTTCCGTTTTACCAACAGACTCCTCCGGAATGTTTATCGACACTTTTCTTCTCTTCCCTTTTCGTTTCCTCTTTTCCTTTCCATATGGGTAAACTTACGTCTCAAGGTTTCTTATCGTTCCTCTCTATTCTTTCGGAAAGAGTCACTAGTCACGTTTCTTTATCTTCCTTTGTTATCTTATCCTTTCTGATCTCTAGAGAAGTTCTTTTTAATCTCTATGGTTCCCTTGTAAAGTACGTTTCTACCCGAGCTATTTCCTATCTTTACCATACCTGGATTGTCTTCGTCTTCTATAATTCTTCTCCACCGTTCTTATGTGTCTTCTTGATATGCTTTTTCTAGAAGTACTGGGTCTATTAGTACTACCACACTAGTGAGCGGATCTCGGTCTGTAGGACCTTACGCTTCAGTGTACCCGGAATCCTTCGTAGTGATCCTTGTTTCGATCACCTCCACTACCTTAAGGTCAACTCGATAAAGTTTAGGACTTTCTACTACGACACTTTCACGACATGAGTTATACGGTCGTTTAAACCTTTTGAGTCGTCACCGGTGTCCTGGCCTTTTCCAGTCAAAATTAAGGTTAAGGTTTCTTTCCGTTACGGTTTCTTACGAGTTTGATGACGTGTTAACGATTATTTCAGAGTGCTATTATTTATTATTTATTTATTATTTATTAGAGTGTTCGATTATTTCATTATGAGTTTTAAGAGGTTCAGTCCAAAGTCGTCATACACTTGACTCTTGTAGGTCCACAAGTTCAACCAAAATCTTTTCCGTCTCCTTGGTCTCTAGTTTAACGATTGTAGGCAACCCTAGCAACTTTTTAGTTCTCTCAAGGTCTTTTTATAGATAAAGACGAAATAACTGTTACGGTTTCGGAAACTGACACACCTAGTGTTATTTGACACCTTTTAAGAAGTTCTCTATCCTTATAGTCTGGTGGACTAGACGGAGGACTCTTTAGACATACGTCCAGTTCTTCGTTGTCAAGTTTGACTTGTACCTTTTTGTCTGACCAAGATTTAACCCTTTCCTCATGTAGTTCCGACATATAACAGTGGGACGAATAAATTGAATATACGTCTCATGTAGTACGCTTTACGGTCCGACCCATTTCGTGTTCGATCTTAGTTCCAACGGTCCTCTTTATAGTTATTAGAGTCTATACGTCTACTGTGGTTACAATACCGTCTTTCGTTTCTTCTTGATTTCTCGGAGAACTCCTTTCACTTTTTCCTCTCACTTTTTCAACCGAATTTTGAGTTATAAGTATTTTAATTCTAGTACCGTGGTCAAAGTAGTGAAGTACCGTTTATCTACCCCTTTGTTACCTTTGTCGTTGTCTGAAATAAAAGAACCCGAGGTTTTAGTGACATCTACCACTGACGTTGACACTCTAATTTTCTGCGAAGGAGGAACCCTCCTTTCAATACTGGTTGGATCTGTCGTATAATGTTTCGTCTCTGTAATGAAACGGTTGTTTCTAGGCAGATCAGTTCCGATACCAAATAGGTCATCAGTACATACCTACACTCTCAACCTGACACTTCTTCCGACTCACGACTTCTTAACTACGAAAACTTGACACCACAACCTCTTCTGAGAACTCTCAGGGAACCTGACGTTCCTCTAGGTTTGTCCGGTAGGATTTCCTTTAGTCAGGACTTATAAGTAACTTCCTGACTACGACTTCGACTTTGAGATTATGAAACCGGTGGACTACACTTCTTGACTAAGTAAACTTTTCTGGAACTACGACCCTTTCTAACTTCCAACCTCCTACTCTACCAACCTACCGTAGTGGCTGAGTTACCCGTACTCAAACTCGTTTGAAATTCTCAACCACTACCTGTACTTCGAACCACACGACGTCAGGTACCCCAGTGTTTCTCAACCTGTGTTGACTCGTCGGCCTGACTTGACTTGGTGTACCTAATCTAACTTTCCCCGGTTTAATCATATTTTAACTATTCTTCGGAAACCTGGGACTCGAGGATAACCATCCTTCGTTTGGCTCTTTGAAAACTCGTCTTTTGTAACCGATGGAAAATATTTTTTCTTTTCTACTGGAGGTCCCACCTTTGTTCTCGAGTCTCCGACCTCAACTTTCAACACCTCTGAGTAAAAGTCTGGACCTCAGGATCTGTTCCTTGAAAGTTGTATCTTTCACTCTCGGTACTGAGACATACTAAAAACTCCGAAGTAATGGGTTCCGTAACGGTAAGTATGGAACGTAAAAAGTTGTCGAGTGAAACTCTCTTCGGTCTTTCGTACGAAAGACCTGGGAGGTCTGGGACTCTTTGAATCTGGGTCTGGGACGTCGATTCGATGATTACTAAACGATTAAGTGTCTATGACACTATGTATACACACAAACACCACCGAAACTTGGTAATCAAAACCCCATTAAGTTACACACGCATAACAACTACTTCGTTTACTGATTAAGACCACCACAGTAACTACATTCTCTTTCCTTGGTGTCCATATTCTAACTACTCCAATTTTTTTATGACATTAGAACTTAAGTTTGCCGTCAGTAACGTTACCACATAAAATACAATCCCTTGTCTGTGTCGTCTTCCCCCTCTCTTTCTGCTCCTCCCCCTCCCCTTTCGGTTTCGTTTCAAGGAATTAAGACAGGTGTCTTTTCTGGAACTTTTACTTATGGAATTTTGGGTCGAAGATATATTTTAAAGGGTGACTTTTCGTTTGTTTGACGTAGACAAATTTCTTTACCGGTCGAGATCTAGACCTTCTCGTTTACAAATTCTACTCGCACCTAGTAGGCTATTGTTGTCCTTCGTTCCTACGTCGAACATTTTTCGTAATCCTTTTTTTCGATCCTAGACAAATTCCTAAATCTTTCTTTTCACTTCTCCGAGGGTGACCGACGTCTACCCTGACAACCGTGTACTAATTCTTATTATTGACGTTACCTGACTTTGTGTAGTTTATACAAATTTAGGTGCGTAAGTATTACTACGATCTTTTTGATTAATCAAGGTAAACGTACCACGAACCGTGAATTAAGTAATAAAACTATTGACCGTTTATTTCCCTTATTTAATGTGTAAATAGGACGGAAGATACTCGATACGGAGTTATATTAATCTCAGTTACTTCTCTTCAAAGAGAAATATTGAAGTCAATTGCTTACATCCTTCTCACCATTTCACTTTTATAAGTGGACAAACTTTAAGGATTACTTTATTACTTAGACCCGTCACTAGTAGAAACCGAAGACTGTAGTGCCTTCCTGTTGGTCCATAACCCATGGAGGACCCTTCACAGTTGTTTCGTCAGGATGGTTCCATTGTTGTACTTAGACTAGTTTGAAACACTACATCGATTGTAAAAAATCTCTTATATCCCCTATCTCCTTATACTAGTCACTGTTTTATCTTATACTATTTACTGTTTTACCCCTCTAGGATAATCGTTTTAGGTCCAGTAACCTTTGAGATGTCCTTTTTACTGGTCAAATAAATTATTTATTTTGTCACGAATCTCTCTCTTCCTACCACCTTTCCTCTCTCTCTCTCTCTGTAGTACAAAGTTTATCAAAAAATTTACATGTTTTTACGGGTCACATATAATTTAACCCTTTAGTCCTATATTTTAACATTTTGTTTCGGTAGACTAAAAATTTCTTTTTATGTCGTACTCTCTTTTTTACAAGTCTTTTGTTTCACAAAATATCGGCCTAATAACCATTAAAACCTTATAACAAGACATAAAAAGGTTAGACAAAATTCTGTATTCATATTAAAAGATTAGTGACTGGAAGAACCTTATTCCTGTTTATCTATTTAATCACTTTCGTTTACAGATATCTCTCCCTTCCCCTTTCGCATAATTGTGAACAAAAAAAGTGCACCACCGGGATACGACAGGTAACTCTAGGAGAAGAAGACATTCTTTTTTGTGACCTAATCTTAGGGTAACCTAAGATTACACAACCAACCGGGGGAGAGTGGTCATTGTCCATATATAAAATAATTCGCAGGAAACCCTTTCTGAACTTGAGTTTACTTGGTGGTCGGGAAGATTGAGACTCTACCCACACTCTTCATTCGAGAGTACACTGGCAACTCCTTCCAGTCATAGACTTAATACTTCGGACTGAAATCGTCTACTGCTTGTCCTTTTCCTTTGTTTGACGGAACTGTGTTGGGCCCAACCCATGTCGACCAAGTCTTCGTTGTTCAAATAAGATATTACAACGGTTCCGTTGTCGTAGACGAAGACTCTAACGGCTCCCACCCTCCTCCCTCGTTTCTCCTCGTTATTTCTCCGTCTTACTAAGACATGTAGAAAGGATCCTTTTGTCCTTTCTTCCTACATTCTATAACTGATAAAAGACCCACTTACACGAAGGCATTACGAATTTCACAGTAGTCCCTTTCCGTTTACCACAAAAAGTACAATGTTAGACGGAACTTGGTTTATCCTCGGGGCACGGAGAACAGTATAACAGTAAAAGGGAAGACACTGAGGATTGTCGTCACCTGTCCCGAAAGAATGTCGAGACAGGGGAACTCACACTTTCGTGTAACTACGAAAGAACACTGTCAATGACGTCGTAGACAAGTGTGCCGACTTTCTACTAATAATACAAAGCTGACACAGACCTAAACGTTCCCTTCTTCTCTCCTTTCCTTACCAGAACCAAACGGAGGAGGAGAAGAGGAGGGGAACCGAGGACGGAGGTCTAGAAAGATGGACATTTCCTCCTCCTACTTCGTTCCTCTTGCACCGTTACTCCTCCCTTTCCCTCGTCGTCCAGACCTTTCACACGATCTCTATAAAAATCGACTCCCGTTTTGTCTGTTGTCCGATGGACCGGTGCTCCGTCGGGCGTACCCCTGTGGCCCTCGGACCCTTCTCGATTCAGCCCCGTTCCATTCCCCCCGACCTCGGGTCGAGGCGTACATTACCGGAATGTCCCTCTAGCCTCGACCTCTACTTCTGTCTCGAGACCTCTGCTAGTCACCGTATACAACTCGTAGTTTTAACAAGAGTTTGACCTCTTTGTGAGTCGAGCCAACGGGCCCGAGTCCCTTTCAACGAGAAAGGACGGACTTGGAGTAAAGTACACAAATCTTGGACTTCGTTTGTCAGAGACCCATCAAGAGTGACCGAGTCTTTGTTTCTCTTAAATCTGGGGACGGACACGGATCGACCACGACTAAAAAAAAAAAAAAAGGTTTACGGTTGACGAAATTACTGTACCGTCCTACGAGGTCTCCAGTTTTCGGACTTGAACTCTCAGTCCGCTTAGTCCCCTTGGACTTAGACTGGGAGGTCCGGACGGCGAAAGTCGACGAATATGTAATGAGCAATCCGTAATCAAGGAACCTCAGTGTAAATGTTCCATTTACGTCCATTGGGTCGGAGGGGTCCGGAATCGAAGGAGAGAAAACCACCCGGCGGTCCCGGTTGAAGGATCACCATCCGACACTTAAACCCCCGTGTCGTGAACCCTGAAAGGACACCGATAGTAAGAGTAAACAGAAACTTGTATAGAAACTTTTCACCCTTCCTTACCTCAAGTGGACACAAACGAAGAACCTAAACTTTCACTGTGATCTAATCCATCTTTGGGACTAGTCTTTAAAGACAGGGACCTGAAGGGACTACCAGTTCGCCAATCCTTAGACGGAAGGTTACGTCCCCTACGTCCAAGCTAGGGATCACCCCTTGATTCTAGGGTACACGACACCCCGTTGATACGGACGTGTCGCGTTGATCTCTCTTCGGACACGGTGCTGATTCTGGACTACTTTTCGCTTTCACTTTCAACGAGTCAGCACAGGCTGAGAAACGTTGGGGTACCTGACATGTCAGATACCTTAAGAGGTCCGGTCTTATGACCTCACCCATCGGTAAGGGAAGAGGTCCCCTAGAAGGGTTGGGTCCTCAACTTGGTCCCTGAGGACGTAACACCCACCTAAGAAATGGTCGACTCGATGGTCCCTTCGGGACTACGTCAGTTTATTTATTTATAAAGTTTTTTCCTTTTTTCTTTCAAGACAATGTTCAACCGTTACCTGAACATAATTTCAAGAGATCTCTTTGTCTCAGTCGTCTAATATATATATATATATATATATATTATTACATTATCATACCTACACTCTCAACCTGACACTTCTTCCGACTCGTGGCTTCTTAACTACGAAAACTTGACACCACAACCTCTTCTGAGAACTCTCAGGGAACCTGACGTTCCTCTAGGTTGGTCAGGTAAGACTTCCTCTAGTTGGGACCCTAAAGAAACCTTCCTTACTACAATTTCGACTTCGAAGTCATGAAACCGGTGGAGTACACTTCTCAACTGAGTAACCTTTTCTGAGACTACGACCCTCCCTAACCCCCGTCCTCCTCTTCCCCTGCTGTCTCCTTCTCTACCGACCTACCGTAGTGACTGACCTACCTGCACTCAGACTCACTTGAGGCCCTCAACCACTACCTGTTCCTCCGGACCGCACGACACTAAGTACCCCAGTGTTTCTCAGTCTGTGCTGACTCGTTGACTTGACTTGACTTGACTTACATTATAATATATATATATAATGAATAAGACAGAGTATATATCGATATTAATATATTATACATAGATATTAGAGATACATAATATATATCTCTCTCTGTCGTTCCCCGACCCCCCACCCTAAATTTCTTGACCGAGTATGTAGCACCTACGTCCGTTCAAGTTTTAGAAGTCCGTCCGGTCGTCTGATCTTGGGTCCTTTCTCGGCTGGGACGCCAAAATTCAGGTGTCTGTCTTAAAGGGAGAAGCAGTTCCTCTAGTCAAAAAAGATAATTCCTGAAGTGGATTAACCTACTTCGGACGGGTGTAATATCTCCCATTAAACGAAATGAGTTTCAGACGACTAAATTTACACTTTGAGTAGTTTTTTATGAAAGTGTCTTAATAGATCTCGATACAAACTGGTTTATAGACTCATGGTACTGGATCGGTTCAACTGTCTATGTTAACTGGTACGGTCCCGGGGGAAAACGGGACAGGTCTGTACCGATGGAGGAGTGTTCGGTCATTGGTACTGGGGTTTCTCAGTGAGTGTGCTATTCATTCAAGGTGATTCCATCGATTAAAGTACCGTAGACGTCTTCTCGACCCTGGTCGATAAAATAAAAAAGAATTAAACACGACGTGGGAAGAAATCCTCTCTTTTTTTTTTTAGTTTTGTGTCGTTTTAACTATCGTCCTTAATATAGTTTTTCCATTAAAAGTGGCGTCCAGGACCCCAATTATACATAAATAAGGTTTATAGAATTTGTAATTTCCTTTCTCCATTTATAAATTTCCCTCGAGATCTGACCCCTGGTCTCTAAGTTGTGAGATGGGATGGTAAATCCGTTTATAGGATTAAGTGTCACTCCACCTATTAATGTGGACGCGGTTTAGCCCCTCGTCTCTCTGGAATGGTGCTAGTAGATGTGGCTTCACGTGTCTATAGTTAATATGAACTCAGACCTTTCCCAACTTTCGACTTTGGAACGACATACTTGTTTTTCACAACGACGAAAATTGTGACGTTCATTCCCTTCTCCCTTGGTTCGGTGGATAGAGACTCCGACTGTGGAGTGAGAAAAGAGAGCTCACTTTGGGGTTACACAGGACTGTCGTCAGAGTCGACAAACGAGGAGAACACCGACGGTCGGGTAGAGAGAAGCAAACCACGGGTGCTCACCGTGTCTCGAGAAAGACATTCGACGACAGTCCTTCCCGCGTACAGGATCAACCCTCAAGTTCCCGATTCCAAAATTTGTCCTAAAAGTTCCACGGAGAGTACGTGACTCCCCTTTCCTGAGAATCTGTGAACGATTTTCACATTTAACCATGTTTAGGACCTCATGTCAAACCTTTACAGATCGTTCACGGAGTTTTTACACATACATGGATCATTAGGTAAGATTCCTGAAATAGGAATTCTTACATTGTCTGTTCATACGTTTATATTCATGTCCCTATGAGTAATCATAGTATGAGTAACATAGTATCGAGTCAGCACACACTGAGAAACGTTGAAACACCTGACATCGGATGGTCCGAATCCGCTGAATCGTCGTCGTCGCTGAATCGTCGCCGTCGCCGTCGCAATGAAAATTTTCACTTTATGACGTTCGTTGGATTTACAGGTCACTATAGGTCCCCAGGAGTCTTCCGTCATCACCATTTCTTAGGTGAACGGTCACGTTCTGTGCGTTCTCTACACCCAAGCTAGGGGCTCAACCCTTCCAGGGGGCCTCACCCTTTACCGTGGGATGAGACCATAAGAACGAATCTTTTAAGGTACCTGTCTCCTCGGACCACCCGACACCAAGTCCCCTAGTGTTTCTTAACCTGTGTCGACTCACTGACTTGTGGTGGTGGGTCCTGACGTATCTACTGAATGGTAGGTAAAACTCTCATCTTATAACAAATTGGTAATTTTTATTATTTTACTGCTACCCGTATATATATATTTTTATAAGTACTATGTAATTCCCCTTTTCATCCAATATTTTATAATTGATATCTAAATTAAGGTAATTTTATTTACCCATATACTTTTTTCAAAACTACTACGGAATCAAGTAAACCCGACGATATTGTTTTATGGTATCCGTTCCACCGAATATCGGTGTCTTGAAAAAAAAAGAGTATCAAGACCTCCGACCCTTTAGGTTCCATTTCCGTCCCGTACCAGTCACAGACGACTCCTGGGTGAAGGACTAAACATCCACCCTTAGAAAATGTGTGACAAGGGAATGTGCTACCTTCCCTCCTCCCTCGAGACACTCCGGAGAAAGTATTGCTTGGGTAAGTAACCCGAAGGGACCACCGAGTCTCCAATTTCGCAGACGGACGTTACGCCCTCTGGGCCCAAGCTAAGGACCCAGCCCTTCTAGGGGACCTCTTCCTTTACCGTTGGGTGAGGTCATAAGAACGGACCTCTTAGGGTACCTCCCTCCTCGGACCATCCGATGTCAGGTACTCCGACGTTTCTCAGTGTGTGCTGACTCGCTGAAGTGAAGTCACCTTTGGGTAAGTACTCCCGAGGTGGGAGTGCTGGATTAGTGAAGGGTTTCCAGGACGGAGGATTAGGATACTGTAACCTCCAATCGTAAAGTGACATAAACCCCCCTCTGTATGTGTAAGTTAGACATCGGTACCTATATATGGTTTTATAAATGACAGTAAAAGACATTTATCTTACAACTTAATTATCTTAAGTTGGTTATCTTACCAACTAATTGAGAAATTATAGACATAAAAGACACAACTCACATAGTCAAGTCAAGTCAGCGAGTCAACACAGATTGAGAAACACTGGGGTGCCTGACGTCGTGTACTCCGAAGGAACAGAAAGTTGTTGAGGACCTCGAACGAGTTTGAGTACAGTTAGCTCAGTCACTACGGTACGTTAGTAGAGTAGGAGACAGCAAGGGAAGAAGAGGACGGAAGTTAGAAAGGGTCGTAGTCCCAGAAAAGATCACTCAGTCAAGAAACGTAGTCCACCGGTTTCATAACCTCCAAGTCGAAGTCGTAGTTGGGAAGGGTTCTTATAAGTCTCAACTAAAGGAGATCCTAACTGATCAAACTAGAGGAACGTCAGGTTCCCTGAGAGTTCTCAGAAGAGGTCAAGTTTTCGTAGTAAGAAGTCGCGAGTCGAAAGAAATACCAGGTTGAGAATGTAGGTATGTACTGATGACCTCTTTAGTATCGGAACTGATCTACCTGGAAACAACCGTTTCATTACAGAGACGAAACATTATACGACAGATCCAACCAGTATTGAAAAGGAGGTTCCTCGTTCGCAGAAAATTAAAGTACCAACGTCAGTGGTAGACGTCACTAAAACCTCGGGTTCTTTTATTTCAGACAACGACAAAGGTAGCAAAGGGGTAGATAAACGGTACTTCACTACCCTGACCTACGGTACTAGAAACAAAAAAATCCAATCGGAAAAGTGAAAGAAGAAAGTGAAAGCAGTTCTCCGAGAAATCAAGGAAAAGCGAAAGACGGCATTCCCACCACAATAGACGTATAGACTCTAATGACTATAAAGAGAACCGTTAGAACTAAGGTCGAACACGAAGTAGGTCGGGTCACAAAGAGTACTACATGAGACGTATATTCAATTTATTCGACCCACTGTTATATGTCGGAACTGCATGACGAAAGGGTCAACCTTGGTGATACAACAAGGTACAGGTCAAGATTGACAACAAAGAACTGGGTGTATGTCTAAAGAGTCCTCTGTCCAGTCCACCAGACCATAAGGATAGATAAATTCTTAAAAGGTGTCAGACAACACTAGGTGTGTCAGTTTCAGAAATCGGATCAGTTACTTTGTCTTCATCTACAAAAAGACCTTAAGAGAACGAAAAAGAGACTAGATTGTCTACAACCGTCTAACTCGAGACCAAGGAGACGGAAAAGATTTATAACTCATATACCAATGAATACATTGATTCTTTTATTTCCCCCTTTTACGGAAAGGATACACGGGAGACCAGACGAGTAGGAACTAATCTTCCCACTCACGACACATAAGGATCCGGGTAGTCCTGTAGACCCCTCCTTTGAACAAGAACCGTAATAAACAACAAAAAGTGGTAGGTGACCGTAAAATTGTAGTTACAACTATTATCGGAGAGTCTGACTATAAGAGACACGACAGTCTTTCTTTTAAGATCGTCTGTGGTTGTGAGGTATCGAGAAAGATTGTTCAGATCTAGTGCTTGGTAAAGTTCCGTTTTGTTAACAAATTAAGGTATTCTCGTGGTAGAACAGTATTTCGGACGTCAAGCAACTCCAACAATTGTTTTCAAGTAGTTCTTCAAAGACCCCATTTACCCTTTTGGGTCTTCAACCCTTGTATTTGTTCCCACTGTGACTCCTCGGAACTAACACACACACACACACACACACACACACACACACACACACGCACACAAAGACACTCGTCCCAACTATTAGAAAGAAGACGAACGGGTTGGTACCCCCGACTATAAAATTCACATACATTACCTTCGGGAACTTTCCTACGATAAAGAACTATTGTGACCTCGTAAAGTGGGACTCACGAGAAAATGGAACTCTACACGTCTATTGGGTCTTTTGTCGGTCGTGAGAAGTCTGACCTGTGACGTCTTTACGGTCGTATATTAGTATAATGGGACAAGAGGAAAATGTGACAACTGGACATTAGTCTCTAAATCAGAGGACTGACGTGCACACAATCCTGTGAACTTCATCAAAGTCCGAAACTCTAGGACTTTGTGGTTCGTCTTCCGAGTTTAGTAAGACAAAGAATGTCTCCGTCGTTCATTACTCAGTTCTACCTCCCTCTTCTCCCAACGTCCATTCTTCTGCTCACATGTGGGGACCTAGAGGTACTCTAGTCGAGTCCTCCGTCCACGAGTCACAAGACTTACCGGAGAACGGACAGGGGTAGGAGTACGTGGGTGTCTCTACTGTCCAAGAAGAGAACGGTGTCGAGGTGGTGGAGTCTTGAGGACGATCAGAAGTAGACGTAAAGAGAGTCCCATGCATGGAATAGGACGGAACACAAGATCATTTTATACTTCTGAAGTATCTGAGAATGATTTAGCGTTCGAGGGACTCTCGTGACTGTCAAAGATGTAACCGAATGACAACTACCACAGGTCATGGGTCGTCTATTGAGTCACTTTTTTTTTTTTACTTACTTACTTATCTATCATCAGGAGTTTTAAATAAGTGAAGGTAACTGTCTTTCTTGTACTTCAACTACGAGAAATCCTTTTTACTTTCGACTGAAAAGTTAGAGGATTACCAAGCCACTAACACATACTAAAAAGGAAGAGTCTCTTCTGAACCGAGACTATAGGGACTGCAGTGGTGAAACTACGAAAGAATGTGAAGGGGAAGGTCGTCTCTTCCACTTAAATAATTATCGTTACGTCAGGTTCCCCAAGTAATAAGTTCTCGGACAAGAGATAGACCCTGAGTCGGACCAGTGAAAGAAAAACTTACGGTGACCACTGTTCGACAGGTTACCACCTAGTCCGAATCAGAAAGGTGGATGTCAGATCCTTCATCCAAGTATTTTGATGAGGTATCCATAAATAATAAATTGATAATGTACGTGAAGTACCGTTTATCAACCCATTTTCCACCTTTGTGACTGTCCAAAATAAAAGAACCTGAGGTTTTAGTGACACCTGTCACTGACGTCGGTACTTTAATATTTTGTATCGAGGAACCTTCTCTTCGATACTGGTTGGATCTGTCGTGTGATTTTTCGTCTCTGTAATGAAACGGCTGTTTCCAGACAGATCAGTTTCGATACCAAAAAGGTCATCAGTACATGCTTACACTCTCACCCTGGTATTCCTACGACTCACACCTTCTTAACTACGAAAGTTTAACACCACAACCTCTTCTGAGAACTCTCAGGGAACCTGACGTTCTTCTAGTTTTGTCAGTTAGAATTGCCTTTAGTTAGGACTTATAAGTAACCTTCCTGACTACGACTTCAACCTCGAGGTTGGGGAACCGGTGGAGTACTCTTCTCGACTAAGTGACCTTTTTTTCGGACTACGACCCTTTCTGACTCCCATTCTCTTCTTCCCCCGTTGTCTCCTATTCTACCAACCTACCGTAGAGGTTGAGTCACTTGTACTCAAACTCGTTTAAGGCCCTCTATCACTTTCTGTTCCTTCGGACCACACGACGTCAGGTACCCCAGTATCTCTCAGTCTGCACTGAATCGTTGACTTGATGTTGAAAATGATAGGTTTCTGTGGTCCTTCGAAAAAGAGGAGGAGAGGTGGGTGTAATAGGAAGGGATGGGAATTCTGCTCTCCAGGAGTCTACGTGTACGGAAGTCGTGTTCGTCTATGGCACTTTTACAAGGAGACCACTAAATTAGGGTAGCTGGGCGTCACCGTTCCCCTCTCCCCACCCACTGTTGTCTCCTATTCTACCAACCTGTCGTACAGACTTAGTTACCTGTATTTAAACTCGTTTGAAGTCCTCAATCAGTTTCTGTTCCCTCTGACCACACGACGTCAAGTACCCCAGCGTTTCTCAACCTGTACTGAATCGTTGACTTGTTGTTAATGTACGTGTTGGGACTTTACATGTTATGAGTATAAATATCTTAAAAACCTGACGCACCCTTTCATTCCACCGAAAAGTATCTCATGTACCTCATCAGATTTGGTGAATTAGGTTGGGACAGTGTCTTTTCTGACATGGTTTGGTAAGGTTCCGTAGGAGTAGTGGTTGTAGGGGAGAAGAAGGAAGAGGAAAGA